>CM062816.1:431974012-432212732 GCA_031772625.1 Pinus tabuliformis
ACGGGCGCGGTGAAACCAACCATTTGGTCTTCCTCCACACAAATCCCCCGACATAATACATATTTAGGCCTTATTTAATTTTATCAGAAATACAAAGAAATACATAGAATGCATTGAAAAACTCGACAAAAACATTTAATCGGAACTCAAATATCCTATGAAACGATGTTTATAATCCTTTCAGGTCTGCTTGTTGGCTACTTGGGGTCTAACCCAGGTTCAGCAGTGAGTTTAGCCAAGTAAATCCCGATACTACTGACCCTTTCGGCAACAGTCTAGGGAGCGCGGACTAAGGTCTCACCCGAGGTAGTATGGGAGGGTGCTGGAACCAGGTTTTTGCACCCTAGGGATGTCTTGATGAGGGAGATCCCACATTTGCACTTACTAGATCACGCATAATTAACAACTTCTGGTGTTCTGTGGAACTTGCTTCGTGTAGATTTTGACGCAGTGCGATTGAGATTAATCACTCATTTCTTCCTTAATTAGGTTTTATTCGTTAATTACTCATAATATTCTCAATCATAAGCGTACATATAAGTGTGTGCAGATAAATAAGAAGGTACCATCAATAAATAGCATTCAATTACAGATCCATAAACCAAATGCACAATATATCAAACCAACTGATCTTTATTAATAATGTATTCAAAGCTTGATACAATACAGACTCGACTCCTTCCTGTGCAGTCAGCTGCAGGGGTCTACGCACTCAGTTGTGGACTCTGTTAGGTCTCTACGCACTCAACTATAGAGCCTCTACCCTACTACTACGACCCAATACCTTCAGATCTACTTCTATTCGCTACTTAGATCTCCGCATCTTGCTATTACATCTCCAAAAGGTTCAAGATTGACTTTTCCACTTAGAGCCTCACTCTTATTTCTACAATCCCATGGTCTATGGACCATGGGTAGGCCGACACACTCTATATTAAATTTACATTATTTTAGGGTGGAAAACCCTAGACTCTTATGCTCCGCGCCCGCATTTCGCAGGGTCTTTACATTACATGGACCAAAATTCGGGCTTTAAGCCCCAAAAACTCGCTATGGGGGGCTCCGCTGCCCAACAGGACCCCAACACAATCATCATGACTCATCCTGAGTCACTCGGCTGGTGTGATGATCTTTGTGCAAAGTCCATCTATAAGGTCATGCACAGCTTGGGTATCCACATCACACTGTTCGACTGTCTGTTATATCTGCTACATCTGAATCTTCGAATTCTCAGAAGTAGGTTCGCCTTCATGTCCAACCATAGAAAGTTTCTACATTTGTGCCAGTTTCCCTTCAATGGTAGCGGTAATGATGAATGCTTCATCAATCCATGGTTAGATGCGGTCCTTGAGCACTACTTCGTCTTGGCACGTGGCATCTAATTGCTCCTTCAGTGCCCTTGCCTGTTGTAGTCGGGCAAGTCGTTGAGTAAGGGCAACTGTCTGTACAGTGCCTCAGACACTATCGTACTCCCACTGTAACTCGCACATCTTCGCCTCTAGGTGTTGCAGATTCGGGTCCTCCTGCAAGTGTGTAAGCATGGTGAGTGCTTTCTCAACAGCCTGGTGCAATCCTATGTTTCCTGGCTAATCTGTTCCAGCCCCTTCGGATAGCATGGACACACTGCTCTCTAACATTGGAGGGTGTGGAGGGTTGTGCCTTCAACTGCAGCTCAATGATCTGCAAGTCCAACTGCAACTGAAGCTTCGCTACCTCCTCTTGGGCCTTGCAGAATCCAACCGCCATTTGTTGAATCTTTTCTGCTGCTGGGAGTTCCATCGGCACAACCAATTCTAGTACACTGCTACAAACCTCCTCCACAGCCTGTTCTAATCCTTGGGTCTGTACAATCAGGCTGTCACGCTATAGAATGAGCTGTTCAAGATTTCCGTTTAGCTCAGTTAAGACCTGGAGGGCGCAACCCTCCCTGGCGCGGAGCTCCACAGTTACCCCATCCTGTAGCTGGTATAGGGTTTCCCTAGGAAGGGCGGCCAAATTCAAGCCTCAGCCCCTTAATCTAACTTGTTGTTACCCTGTCGCCCTCAGTTGCTGCTAGGACTGCACCTTCTAGTAATACAACTCTGTTTGCTATGCGGGCACGCACTATCTAATCGGGTTCGGATGTACCTGCCGCGCCATGTGGTTACGTCATTCCTAGGGGTCGCACTTGTAATGCTTGCAACTGTGCTTTGAGTGCCCCCAACAGTTTTCTACTCCATTATTAATTCCTCAAGGGCATCCTTTGTCTCTGATACCTTTGTCTTTTTCGGTGGCGTTAACTTCTCCTGGATGCGCGACCTCTTGAGTTGAGTTGATGCAGGGTCTGTGCATTCCTCAGTCTATTCCTCCCCCTGTATGTCTTGCTCCATGGACATTTCCTCACCTTCTTCGAGCTCTCTGATTGGCACGGTTGTGGGCTCTGTCATCTACGCTACCATTGCTGCCTCAGATGCCTTCAGCTATGTGGCCATCTCCTGCTCTTGGCACCTTTTTTCAACTAGTCACGCGATGCGCAGCTTGGCGTCTTTCTTCTGTTCCTGCTCAGCGATCTTCTCCATTGCTGCCAAGTCTAGGGTGTGCCACTCAGGAGGCCGTGACTCCATCACCGCAAAGATTTCATTGTCCGTTGCAATGAATGGGAGCTTTACCCATGTGCGTGCGGGATCCTTACATGCCCGGATATATAGGTTATGCATATCCGCCTTGAATTCTGTCATGCTTTGTAAGTTGTTATGCACTGTAGGGGACAAGCACAGCCTGCAGTCAATCCATGTTTGTATGCTCGCTTCTACGAATACCCAAAACACATTTATTTCGTGAATCCTCGTCACATCTTTTGTTGCCCAGAGCGAGGTGTACCTCGCTGCTTCGGGTAGGTCACACTCAATCTCGGGAAACTGGTTGTGCTTCAGCAAATCTCCTGCAACCAATAGGATGGATAAGAGAAACCATGCATAGTGGAAGGTCTTACCCTACTCCTAGGCCTCTCTACAATTTGTCGAAAAATCGTTGCAGAGGAACCGCGCCCAGTTGAACTGGACTCCTTCTATGCACTGTTCTGCCAATGCAATTACAGACGCTGGTAATTCGTCTACGCGGCATTTTCCCATCAATTTGTCGGCCAGCAACTGGGTGGCTATGCGCACCCCCCGGTCCTTGATGCTTGCTATTTCATACCCTCTCTTCCTCTTCTCCAGCTTATATTTGGCCTTCATAGCTTCTACGAGGGCCAAGTTGCTGCTCTTTCTTGCTATGGGTGCGGGGTCATTTCCTTGGACTAGTAGGTGGGAAATCCTATGAATTAGGCTGGCCATGATGGGAATCGGCTCCTCTAGCTAGAGATATCCATCATGTACCAGACACAGTAGCTGCCGTATGAAAAAGAGGGTGACGGGCGCGTGGTGGTAGTGGGTATCCACCATAGATGGATAACCCAACCCTCTCTACCCATGAAGCCATTTCTGTTTCAGCAGTTTCTCCGCGGCCAATTTTGGGAACTTCTTGCTATCCACAAGGTCCCAGTCTTCGAACTTCATATTAGGTATCTATCCCAGTGGTGGTCCATCAAACCTTATTTTATCCAGAAGGAGTGGGGTCTGGAGCACACTCTTTGTGGCCTCGAGGTCCTTGGGTATCTTGGATTTCCACTTCCACGGGGGGATGTAGGAGGGTAACTTTATAGCTGAAGGTACTTGGGAGACATTCTCTGCCTCATCATCTTTCACTTCAATTTGGGCAATTGGATCTTGCAAATCTTCCTCCTCCTCCTCTATTTCAAGGGTGATGACTTTGCCCTTTTCTACCATTGACAATTTACTAAACCGTGGGTTCGGTGGTGATACTCAGACGGGCCCCATTGTTTTCTTGTCTTTCTATGGTAACAGCGTGCGGGGTGACTTTGGAACCTCTGGTGAAGCTACCACCTCTTCAGGCTCTTCCTGGACCATATGGGGCTCCAGGGTAACTTCTACGAATCACATTCTTATTCTTGCAACCGTCATCATGTCTACAGTTGAGGGTGGTAAGAGTACGCAGTGTTCAGTTCTCTGTTCTTGCTTAATTCTCAAACAACCAAGTGTTGCCCTGTGGCTAGCCTTGGTGGTTTTATAGCCTTTCTTGAATTTGAATTCGACCCTTCCCCCCACTTCTGAGTCATTAATGCCCTTTTAGCGGCAGATTGTCCCAAATCTCGTTCTTAATTTGTGTCTTAATTGCCCAACGCCCACTCCTTTTTGCCTTAAATTGGATCTCTTGTCATGAACAGTGACACCAATGGTCACTTCCCTACCTACCCACTAGCAGTGCACCCTCCTACCCACGTCTGCAACCCTGGTGACATAATGACCCTGCACGTAACCTCCTTCTTGCGCAGCTCTTCTACAGACTTGTTTGTAGTCTCACGCTCTCTTTCAACTGCTTGGAGCTCTGAGACCATGCTTTCTACGAATAGTTAGGTGGTCACACCACCTGTGCGAGGCTTCCCTGCACCTTCCAACCTGGTTCGTGGGCACCCCTTGATTACCCTTTTGACAACCAGCGCGTTGCATTCTTCCTTATATAGTGCGCTTCCTCGATTCCTTTGTCTGGTAAGGCGCGGCCATAGCCATGGTAGCAGAGCAACAACTTGTCAGTGGAAAGGTTCTACTGCAGTCGTACTCTAGTCTCTATCATGTCCTATCATTCCTAGCTTGTTTAAGGGGTTTTCTTGCATGGATTCGGAATCCAATTCACTTTTGTTCCTTGGTCGTACCTGATCTTTGAGCTCGTGAAACTTACAGGTCCTTCATCGAATGATCTGCATATGGTTGGCCCCACGCATCTGCATAATTCCTATGCCATGGCCCCTACAGATCGTTCCAATTTGGTGAGGATTCCTTCCTCCCAATCCTATGGCCTTGACTCTTCCCATCATTGTTAGCGTCGTTTCCTTGCTCAAATTCTTGTACATGGCCCTGGTGGTCCCTCGAACTGTTGGCACGCACCGGTCCCCATCAGTCCATCTAGCCTGGTGAGCCTTGTTCAGGATCCCGCATATCCTCGTGAATGATTTTATGTGGAACTTTTGTAGTGCATGTCGCTTTTCCTGCTGCTGCAGCTGGTTCCGAGTGTCGATCCATAGTACGGTTGTGGATGGCACCAGCCATGTTTATACCCATCGACACATGTGAGTGTGCAAACTTCTCTATCCTGGCTGCCAGGTTCTTGTTCGACGATGGGGGCTTCCAACTTGTAATTGCACCTGATTTTTACCCTTGTGCCAGCTTGCTATGATCCCTTGACGTGTACTCCATCCCTGTACAGGTGTTGCGCACAGTATCCCTTCCAATGCAGCATACCTCTATGGTTCCAGTACTACACTTTCAACATTGTCCAAGAAGTTCTCCACCGTTGTCACCTCACCATGTGTTGGTAGTTCCCTTGCCTCTGTTGTCACGCAATGGAGTGATCTAGTCATCATGTTGCAATTTAACATCGTTACCTCGTGCAACCG
Organism: Pinus tabuliformis; assembly: GCA_031772625.1. NCBI lineage: Eukaryota > Viridiplantae > Streptophyta > Pinopsida > Pinales > Pinaceae > Pinus > Pinus tabuliformis. The sequence goes on from CM062816.1 coordinate 431,979,504, forward strand.
GTTCTACCAACGTTCTAATTCCTCGTCGGAATATGAAGTGCAGGAGATGTCACGCTCACACGAGGTTCTTCCATCCGTAGTCGAGTTCACCCAATCCTGGTCTTGCATAGTTATCTGGTAAATGCAATCTAGCTCATCAGTGCTCTCATCGTCGTGCACAGGTTCAGTGTAGTGTGCTCCTTCGGATGGGTCTAACAGGACTACCACTCATAGTGAATTTTTCTCAAATATCGTCTTCCTCTTCTTCAAGTTTATGACTACATTCATATCAATCGCTCAGTCTATTCCTAGCAACACGAGATAGGGATTGTTGTCATCAAAAATCTCTATCACTTCAATGTCCGTCTGTGTGATCGCACCTTCGACATCAACTATTACTCCTTACAACCATCCCATGAGCATGATCTTCTGCTGGTTCACCATTCATAATTGAATAGGGGACCACTATAATGTGGGCCTGCCTATGCGTTCCCAAGTTTGCTTAGGTAACACATTCGCGTCCAACCCCAGGTCCAGGATGACCTGATCCATTTCATATTCACCAATCTGCGTCGTCAATCTCATTTCCCTCCCGGTGCGCAATGTATGCTTCCCCAGTTTTAAGACTACACATGGTTCTCCTGACCCCATGCACCGAGTGATAAGCTCTTGTAGTCCTTTAGCTGCCTTATTGTCACGTAACAACTTCATGCAGGTCTCTAGAAAGGTAGTAAGCATGGAAGGATCCACCCTCGGCTCTAGGTGGTCCTTAATACCTGATGTGGAGGATTCCATGAAGCTCTTCTTAGCGTTTGCGCGTTCCAAGTCAAACTCAGGTTCCTTTGCAAGAGCCTTGTGAACCCATGTATCTTCCTCAGGATGCTTCCCCTTATCTTCCCTTGTGGTCGTGTCACTTCTGAGCATCATGTTCACATTGGGGTCCTTGTCGCGGGGTTCTGATCTCATCATTTGGCTTCTGAGTCGGAGGGGGTTGTAATACCCCTTTTCCGTGCATCTGTGTGATCAACGTAGAGAAATCCACTGGTTCATGATCAAACTGAGCACAGTACGAACAAGATATCCTCGTTGGATTAGTACAATCCCAAGCATAGTGCCTTGGTCCTCCGCAATTGTATCAAATCAACTGTCTGCGGCCCCTTCCTGATCCCATTCCTCCTCATCCTCGATCTCGCCCTTGAAATCCTACACGTTCCATCCCCGCAGCTGGGTCGAGGGCTCACGTTTCTATCTGCATCCTATAGGCTGGGGTGCGATCCATCATTAGCTCATAGCTATGACGAGTGCGCTCATCATCACCTACCAACCTACAGAAATTACAAAACAGGTGCTGGGGTCTCTGCGTATACTTCTACAATAGGTGACAGTTGTTTATCATGTGTTTCCCTCCTATCTGATAGATCATGCACCATAACACTGGTGTTGCACTTGGCTCTACCTGTGCTTTTGGTATCAATGACATTGGCCCTCCTCTTACCAAGTAGTTTGTGAATACTGGACAATGATCCTTGTCATGACCCTAACCTTTACATTGTATACACCATATTTCTTCGCGCACCTCTGGCCATGGTGCCCTATCCTGCTTCAAACTCTGCATCTCCAGGCATAGATTTTGTAGTTGCACATGGATTTGTTGAACTCCCAACCCAGGATCTTGTATCAGAGTATCATGCAACCTCATCACCATTTCCAACGCTTCAGCCTAGGTTGAAAGCTTCTGCTATGACAGCGCCGTCCTCAGGTGCGGTGTCAGGGATGCCACAAACCATGCGCGGTGTTGTGCATCCATTAGCGTCATATTAGCTTCACGGATTGTACGCTTTAGTCACTGATCCAGATCCCATGGGGTCTCGCTCAGGAGCATCACGATCTCTTTAAAGCCTATGATTAATTGAGTCTTTGACTTTGGCTGGCTAAACTCTCTATTCAAGGCATTCTAGATCTCTGCTATCCCTGTGTTTGGGTGATTGTTAGAGTGCTTAATATACCAAGTCAATGCATGATCCTACAATGTGCTCACCAATGTAGCCTTCTTAATGTTATCATCTGTGACCCCTTTCAATTCCCACACTGCTCTTACCACGAACCAAAACTGGTTTGGGTCCTCATTTCCTACTCCTCTGAATACGGGTAGCTTGATCGCATTCGCCATGCTGAACTGTGGTGTTGATGAAGGTGGAGTTGGAGGAGATGGAGGTGAAGGAGGTGAAGCAGTTGGTGGCATGGGTGGAGGTGGTAGCTGTGGAATGCACTGATTTATCAAACTAACTGCACTTCTCGGAGAGAATCGAGCGAGCTCTTCCTCACTCTCTCGTGATGGTGAAATCAGGGGACTGTTTTATAATTCTTTGCTACCTTTGCAGATCCTTTCGCCCCGTGTCGTTCCAAACATTAATGAATTTGCATAACCCTCTTTTCACATAACAACATCTTAATCAAGGTATTCAAAGATTTGATGTACTTACCTCGAAGTCCCTTGAGAATGTCATTCTGCTTCACTGTAGCTCACGGTTGTGTCTATCACGAACTCAATGATGAATCCCCCTATTATCCAGTCGAGCCAGTGGTCCACAACTCTCGTGATGTTGTCTTCTGATGCCTCTAGTTTATGCACCAACTTCGGGGTCCACACTATTGGTTGGTCAAGCTTATACCTTCCCTGACTGTCAGCTAATCTCACAATCCAATCATACAGTTTAGATGGAAAGGATGCAAAGAAGATCTCATGGATTTCCATATACACGTAGCAATCTAGCCACCTTTTCTCAGATAGCTGCGGAGTTCTGTTTTCCTGTGTCACGAACTCGTGAATCTTCTGATCCAACCACTCTTCAATTTCCTTCTTCATTGGGTTCCAGTGTTTCGACATTAAACATCCCTTAAGCAGATACCAGTCCCGGCAATGGAACCATTTGTTGGCTACTTTGGGCCTGACCCAGGTTCAGTAATGAGTTTAGCCAAGCAAATCCTGGTACTACCGGCCCTTTTGGCAATAGTCCGCAGAGCGCGGACTGAGGTCTCACCCGAGGTAGTATGGGAGGGTGCTGGAACCAAGTTTCTGCACCCTATGGATGTCTTGATGAGGGAGATCGGTGCCCGATCCCACCATTTTACTTACTAGATCACACATACTTAACAACTTGTGGTGTTCTGCGGAACTTCCTTCGCGCAAATTTTGCCGCAGTGTGATCAAGATTAATCACTGGTTTCTTCCTTAATTAGGTTTTATTTGTTAATTACTCAGAATATTCTCAATCATAAGCATACATATAAGTGCGTGCAGATAAAAAAGTAGGTACCATCAATAAATAGCATTCAATTATAGATCCATAAACCAAATGCACAATATATCAAACCAACTGATCTTTATTAATAATGTTTTCAAAGCTTGATCCAATACAAACTCGAATGCTTCCTACACACTCAGCTGCAGGGGTCCGCGCACTCAGCTGCGGACTATACTAGGCCTCTGCACACTCAGGTGCAGAGCCTCTACCCTACTGCTACAACCCAATACCTTCAGATCTACTTCTATCCGCTACTCAGATCTCCGCACCTCACTATTACATCTCCAAAACATTCAAGGCTAACATTTCCACTTAGAGCCTCGCTCTTAATTATACAATCCCATGGTCTGCGGACTATGGGCACACTCGATATTAAACTTACATTATTTTAGGGCAGAAAACCATAGACTCTTATGCTCCGTGCCCACATTTCGTGGGGTCTTTACATTACATGGACCAAAACTCGGGCTTTAAGCCCCAAAAACTCTCTATGGGGGGCTCCACTGCCCACCACTGCCTTTTATTGTTGTCCCAAGCCCGCCGTTGATCTACCTTCAATCCGATGGTTCGTATCCAACCCGAAACATCAAGTAGTCCACTCGATCTCCACCGTTGATCCAAGATCTCCCAATCCAATGGCTGACATCCATTTCAAGTGGCCTATGTGCATGGAGATTACTCGCCTGAAAAAGAAGTTTTCTCTATCATGTCGCATGCTACGTGTTGGCCAGTGTATGGGATCAGGCAGAGCCTCTCCAATACCACTTACCACCTGAAGTCCACTAGAAGTACCATTTAACTCGGAACCTAAATAACATAAGGCCGCATTTATAAACCTTTTGGGGCTTCCATTCTATCGCAATATCGCATTGCATGTGGCCAAACATCAATATACAGGGAAATACAAAGAAATCTACAAAAACCAGACTTCAAATATATTTAAATCTGACCTATAATCCTTATCGGGTCTGGGTCTATTGCATGTCGCATATTTCACGTCTTTGTATTATTTCCAATCCACTCGTCGATCATCGATCACCGATATCGGTGTATCGCATATCAACCCTTCGCAATGCCATGGTCCATGGTCCATTCACATATATTGTTGCCATGCGATATTGTGATGCGATAAATCACAAATTGCATATTGCATGGTCTTCGGGCCTGCGGGTTAAGTCCTCCCCTTTGGAATCTGCAATGTGATATTATCATCTTGGTCATTGATCTGTGCTCTTGATCAATGGTCCACTATGTGTCGCTAGATCACGATTGTAATTTCCATACGACTGCCTCTGATATACTCCGCTGACCTCTCCCAATTATGATATCCTGATTCAATCTGGGTCGTTGATCTGTCCAATCCAACAGCTTTGGTGTAACGAGACTTCATTCTCCGCTAAACTTGTTTTCTTTGCCATTCCTTAGTGTTTTCGCTACGATAATGTTTTTCTGATAGTTTAAAGACTCAGACTTAGAGGTTTTAGGATCCATTTTGTATCATGCCTTCCCACTAAAAAGCTTTTGGACTAGAAAAAGTTGGTTTTAGGCATCGATCAAGTGAGGATACGGCTCCCTCACTTGTCCAATTTCTATCCATCATGCCTTGCTTGAATTTGAACCTTTGATCCCTAATCTCAGGTACTCAACATCCCCTCGACGCTTAGTTCTTACCTTCCTGTCCAGAACTGTGTCCTCCTGTAACTCATTGAGATACTCAGGCAACAAATCCCCAATAGAAGGCAAGTGAATTTGCTCTTCAGGATCTTCAATCAATGAAGGTTCATACAATATTAAGTTTTTTGCATTAATGACTGAATAGATCTACATATAAGCTGGCAAATCAAGGCGGAAAGCATTTTCACCAATTTTATCAAGTATATTGAAAGGTCCATACCTTATTGGTTTTAGCTTCTTAACTTCACCCTGCATTTTGTCTTTGCTGATGTACAACCAGACTTGATCACCAACTTGAAAGCTATGCTCAAATCGATGCTTGTCATGTCTTGCCTTGTACTTGGCTTGACTTCTTTCCAGCTGTTCCTGTATTGCCTGGTGAATTTCCTGGATTTGTTCAATGAACTTGGTTTCTTTGTCCACATCATTGTGTCCATCAACTGCTATGTCTTTACCTAAGACAAAATCCAAGGGAGACTTTGGTATAAAACAAAAACATGTCTCAAAAGGAGATCTCTGAGTAGAAGAGTGCTTGGCATGGTTGTAACCATGTTGCACATAACACAAATGCTCATCCCAAATCTTGGGATGCTTGCTACAATAGCCTCTGAGCAACTGGATCACTGTCCTATTGACCACTTCTGTCTGACCATCTATTTGTGGATGAAATGTTGTGCTCTTCTTCAACTTTGTGTCCATCAACTCCCACAAACTTGACCAAAAGTTCCCAACAAATCGATAATCTTGATCAGATACAATAGAAGTGGGTAACCCAAAATGAACCCATACATTTTGAAAGAACAACTTTGTTGTTTGTTCAGTTGTAACCTACTTGTTACATGGTATCAAAATATACATTTTACTAAACATATCCACAACAACGTACAAATAATCATGACCTTTCCTAGACTTTGGCAATCCCCCAACAAAATCCATGGAAACACTTTCCCAAGGACAAGAAGGAATTGGAAGTGGAGTGTCCAAGCCTAATTTTCTATTACTGGGATTGCTTGTAGCACACATAGTACACCCTTTGATATATCTAGAAATTGTCTCATGCATTCTTGGCCAATAATAGAACCATTGCAATTGTGCAACATTTTTACTTACACCAAAATGACATGATATGAGAGAAGTATGTGCTTCTCGGATTATGTTAACTCTTTCACTTTGTGGAATGCATAACTTTCCCAAATGATATAAGAGTTGGTCCTTTACATAATAATCCAATTCTTCTACTTGCTTTCCATGACTTAAAGTTGCATATAAATCTTTAAAATCTACATCTTGAGCATATTGTTCAATGTAACTTTCATGCATTACTGATTTATGCTTAAGTATAGTAGATGCATTTATGATTGGTATTGATAACATGACTGCAACCTTATTATGTATGCCCTTCTTATATAAGATAACAAGATGAAATTGTTATAGAAAACTCATCCACCTATAATGTCTTGATTGCTGCAACTTAGTTTGTGAGTGCAAATATTGAAGTGGTTGATGATCTATATGTATGATTTTTTCTTTACCCATTAGGTAATGTTTCCACTTTTTCACACTTTGTACTAATGTATACAATTCTTTATCATATATGGGATAATTAACTACTGCAGAAGTAAATGTCTCAGAATGATAGCATATGGGTTTTCCGTGTTGCATCAACACTGCTCCCATGGCATAGTCACTGGCATCTGTCTCAATCTCAAATGGATGTTGAAGATCTGCCAGTGCCAGTACTGGTGTTGTATTGATTTTCTCTTTTAAGGTGTCGAAGGCTTTCTAATGTTTGCCTCCCCACTTAAACACCTATTTCAATCCTGTTAAAGCATGTAATGGAGCTGCAATCAAAGAAAAGTTAGCAATAAACTTTCTCCAGTATTGTTCTGCCCCTAGGAAACTCCTAATCTCCGTAGCAGATTTGGGCTTAGGCCAGTTCACAATGACTTCAACCTTAGAGGGATCTATCTTCAATTCACCACCCCCTACAATATAACCCAAATAATTTAAATATGTTCTTCCAAATTCACATTTTGACAGTTTTACATAGAGATTTTCTCTTTTTAAAACATCTAAAGTCTGCTTTACATGATTTACATGGTCTTCCCATGTCTTACTAAAAACAAGAATTCCATCTAAATAAACAATTACAAATTCATCAATAAATGGTCTGAGTACATCATTCATAACCCTCATAAATGTAGCAGGAGCATTAGTTAAGCCAAAAGGCATAACAAACCATTCATACAGTCCTTGCTTTGTCCTGAAAGTAGTCTTCTATGCATCCTATTCTACAACTCTGACCTGATGATAACCACTTCGCAAGTCTAACTTACAAAAGTAATTTTCTTCTTTCAATTGATATAATAAATCATCAATACGAGGAAGAGGATAACGATTCTTGATCGTTATTCTGTTTAGTGCTCTATAATCAATGCACATTCTCCATGAACCATCTTCCTTTCTCACCAGCACGATTGGAGATCCACATGGTGATGTGCTTGGTCATATAAACCCTTTATTGAGCAACTCCTATACCTGCTTCTTTATCTCTGCATTCTCTAAAGTTGACAACCTGTACATTCCAATGATAGGTAATCGAGCATCTTGCTACAAATAAATATCATGTACTATTTCTCGCTTGGGTGGCAGACCTTTTGGTTCTTGAAATAGAATATCATACTCTGAAACAAATTTAACTAAATGATCTTTTTGTTTAGAATCACAGCCTTCAAATGCATTGGATTTTTCAGGATCCTTTGCCTTTACAACCATTAGTAAAAACTGCTTACTTTAATTCACAATTCTTTTCATCTTCCCTAAGTTTATGAGAGAATAGTTATCTTGAGTTATGAGCTCTTACAATCTATTTTATTCCATCTTTAGTGAGTTGATGGTTATTTTCAGCTCTATAGAAAATTGCTTTCCTATCATACAAGTATGGACTTCCCAAAATAATACCACATATGTCCAATGGAACTATATCTAACTCAACCTCATCTACAAATGTTGATCCAATAGCCAACCTAAGTTTACATTGTCTCGTTACTTGTAGCTTTGTTTTATCACACACCCAACCTAATGGATATGGCTTCTCATGAGGTTTTGTTTGTAATCCCAACTTCTTTACCATTGTTTCAGAAATAAATTCTACTTGTGATCCACTATCAAACAAAGTATCAATCTTATTGTGCTTGGAAATCACTCTAATACGAAAAAGCTCATTTATTTCCCTCTCATTACTTTCATTATCAACAGATTGTGCAGAATTACTTGTGGATGCTTCAGAATATTTACCTTTAATACCTATGGCTATAACTATTATTTCATCACCTGAATCTGATCCCAAGTCCTGCTGAATAGCTACAGCATTCTTTTTATTCTTACCACCGAACTTCTTAGGTTTTAGTTATGGATGCAAAAACCAGCAGTGTACCTCATTGTGTCCTTCTTTCTTGCAATGAGTGCATGAATTTTTATCCCTCTTTACAGTGCTTTCTTTCCTCTCCTTCCATTTCAGTTTCTTCGTTTCCTTACTCTTTCTTCTAGAATATTTAGATGATCCCCCAACCTCTGGGTTTACATTCTTACCTCTAGCTTCTAGATGTGTTTCCTAAACCGATACATCATCTAAGCTAGTGGGATTACACGTGAGAATAGTATGCTTTAAATAGCTAGGAAGACCACCTATATACTTCAATAAAGTCTCTGGTGAATCTAATGATATACCTAGAGTTAAAGCTCTCTTCCTAAATTCCTGAGTATAACTCTGTACACTTTGACCCTTCAATTGATGAAGAGTTTACCAACTCATCATTGCCTGCTGCATGTAAGCTAAAGGATAGAATTGCTTTTCGATAGCAGAAACAAATTCATTCCAAGTAGAAATGATTTTACCATGTTTTTGCAAATCATCTTGTGTCTTGCTTGCCCACCATATTAGTGAAATTCCTCCAAGTTGAAGGCTAACCAGCTGAATCTTCTTCCTTTCTAAATCAATGTTCTATACCCTGCAATATACATCAATTTTTCTTATCCAATTATCTAGATTTTCTACATTGAGTTCTCCATCATAAATTGGCAAATCAAACTTCACATATAATTTGATTAAGGAATTTTTCTTCTTCTTTTTAGAAGATGTAGAAGATGATGAGGATGATGACGGTGATGATGGAGGAGATGGAGGAGGAGGCATTTCCCCTTTCCCTTCGCCTTCTATAGGGGAAACTAGAAAAGGTTCCTCTGCTCCTTTGTCTGGTTTGGGTGTTGTAGTGCTTTCACCTCGACCCTTCTTAAATTCCAGGTACATCTCTTCCACCATGGCTTGGAGTGTCTTAAAACTTTCTATGAATTTCGATTCTGATCCAAATGGAGTTTCTTCTGCCATTCTCTTATGAGAATAGACTCTTCCAATCTCTGGATTAGCCTCAACAAGTTCTCCATCTCTTAGTCTGAGCTTTAATCTAGTTAGTATTCAAAATCCAGAACAAGCTTGTCTAACCTTAACAAAACCAAAACCAAATGCTCTGATACCACTTGATTTGAAAATGAGAGATCTTAAATCAATATTAAGGTATTACAGACTCATGTTCAGGAATTCCTACATTATTTAGTGCAATGGATCGAAAATATTGCGAATAATACAGACATTTAACAATTGGAAAACATAACAATTCAACACATCAACACGGTAAATAATCAAGGAGTTCACCAGAATTCCTGGTTACATCTCCTAGTCCAAGCTTTCAGTCTCAACCTCTCTATTATGTCTTCAAGAGCAGATGATTACAAGTGTGAGCTCGAATAGAGTCTCAACACAACAGTGAAAAAACACAGGGATTCTCTCAAAATCCTCAAGTATACAAGAGTACACAGCTGCTCCCTCTTACTCTCTGTCTTCTAATTTCTCTTCTACCTCTTTTGTCTACCATAGAGTGGTTTTTAAGCCTCTCGACCCTTTCTGTTCACCTCCCTTTTCGGTGTGGACACGTTTTGTTAAAACACTTAAGGCACAAGAATAGTTTCTTTTAGAAACGGAAGGATCGACGGGCACGGTGAAACTGACTGTTCGGTCTTCCTCCACACAAATCCCTCGACATAATACATATTTGGGCCTTATTTATTTTTATCAGTAATACAAATAAATACATAGAATACATTGAAAAACCTGATAATTTTTTTTTATCAGAACCCAAATATCCTATGAAATGATGTTTATAATCCTTTCGAGTCTGCCTTTTATTGTTGTCACAAGCCCACCGTTGATGTGCCTTCAATCTGATGGTTCGCATCCAACCCAAAACATAAATTAATCCACTCAATCTCCATCGTTGATCCATGATCTCCCAATCCAACGGCTGATAGCCATTTCGGGTGGCCTACGTGCACGAATATTACCCACCCAAAAAAGTGGTTTTCTCTCTCCTATGGTGTGCTATGTGTCAGCCAGTGTATGGGATCGGGCGGAGCCTCTCCAATACCACTTACCACCTGAAGTCCGCCCGAAATACCATTTACCTCGGAACTTAAATAACATAAGGCCGCGTTTATAAACCTTTCAGGTCTGCCATTCTATCGCAATATTGCAATATCGCATTGCATGTGGCCAAACATCAATATATGGGGAAACACAAAGAAATCCACAGAAAATGGGCTTCAAATATATTTAAATCTGACAGGTAATCCTTATTGGGTCTGGGTCTATTGCATGTCACATATCACGGGTCTTAGTATTGTTTCCAGTCCACTTGCCGATCGCCGATATTGGCGTATCGCATATCGACCCTTCGCAATGCCATGGGACATGGTCCATTCCCATATATTGTTGTGATGTGATCACTTGCATATTGCATGGTCTTCAGGCCTACGGGTTAAGTCCTCCTCTTTGGAATCTGCGATATTATCATCCCGGTCGTTGATCTGTGCCCTCAATCAATGGTCCACGCTATGTCGATGGATCGTGATCGCAATTTCCGTAGGGCCACCTCCGATATACTCCACTGGCCTCTCCCTATTGAAATATCTAGATTCAATCTGGGTCGTTGATTTTTCCGATCTAACGGCTTTGGTGTAATGAGACTGCATTCTCCACTGAACTTGGTTTTTCCGCCATTCCTTAGTGTTTTCGCTGCGATAATGTTTTATGATAGTTTTAAAGACTTAGACTAAGAGGTTTTGGGATCCATTTTGGAACACTTGTGAACCCTAAAATGCGCCAAATTATCTTGTATATACAAAGAATATACCACATTGCATATTCATGACATGAATTCCAGCGTACATTTTTATGGGTTCAGGTGGGACGACTGATTCATTGACTGTAAACTATTAGATTACATATTTTTTTAGCTTCAAAATATTTTGAGAAGGGTTTGGATATTATGCATGCTTTGAGCTAATATCTATTCGATTTTATGATGGATAATAATACGGGTTTTGACTTCAAAGCTAATGACTTGTACTTGAGAAATAACAACCATTTTTTTCTTGGAAGGAAACACTAGTAATTTTCTCAAGAAGAAGTGTAGTTGATGTTATTCTTGTGTTCAATTTGTAGATGGGAGATATGTCTAGATTTATTCAAGGGTAGACCTTAATTCACATATAAATTCAAAATTTATGTTAAAAATTGTTATAGTCCTTTGTAGACACATGTTTCAAACTATAAAAAGATTGATTTGTACTAATTAAGGTTCTCTATAGAACGAGGAAGTGATCAAGAATAAATATGAAGGAATTTTACCAAAACAACCTCTGATTTCAAAGGTAGCAAATCACGATCTATTTCTTTATTTACAAGGCATTCATGTTGGCACAATCAGACAAGATATTTAAATTCAACATAGGCCTCATGATTTGTAAGTCTTAAGGAAGTATTATTGCAGTAATATTTCATTGTAGCATGGTTGATGGATGTCATAAAATAGTTTGGAATTTCCAAATGATAATTATCATGGGACCACAAAGGTCACTATGTTCAATTTCCACCTGCATGCTTTTTCTTCATCCAACCTTTTTTGTCAAATTTATCTCTATGTTTCTTGTCTAAAATTCAAAATTAACAATAACCCTTTCATGTTTTTACCAGTTAGATAGACAAGTAGGCTATATAATTTTTGGAGCCATTATTTTAAAACCAAGGTGAGGTGTAGTTTTTTAATGTGTCGTACTTATGGACCACACTTGCTTGATTTTCAAGATATTAATTCATTTAAATGTTTTTGGATGATCTACACATTATTTTAAACTTCATGACATGGGTTATATTTACTTAAGTAGTCTCTATTGGATTGAAACAAGGACATGGAAGACACCAAGGAGATTAGTGGTAAAGAGAAATGTGATATTTTGAATAGTTTCAAGAATCACGAAGGAAATAATACAAAGGTGAGGCAACATTCAAAGGAGAAACATAGGCAATTTTCTCAAGAAGAGGTGTAGTTGATGTTATTCTTAGGTTCAATTTTTATATTGGAGACATGTACATTTTTATTCAAGCGTAGATCTTAATTCACATAGAAAATAAAAATGTATTTACAAAATTACTATAGTCCTTTGTAGAAACATGTTTCAAACTATAATTTTTTTTTTGTACTGATTAAGGTTGTCTACATCAAGAAGAAATATGGAGGAATTATACCAAAATGACCTCTGATTTCAAAGGTAGAAAACCATGATTTTTTTCTTTATTTACAAGGCATTAATGTTGGTATAATCAGACAATGCCCTTATATTCAACATAGGCCTCATGATTTCTAAGTCTCAAGGAAGCAGTATTGCAGTAAGATTTCGTTGTAGCATGGTCCTTGCCTTTTGTTAATATTTTTTTATCTTTCAACAATTGTCAAAGAGTCATTAATTAGTGTTATATGTTATTGCCTTACGACGTTTCCTTTGCAACATCTAGTGCAATTCCTAGTTAATCTGATTTCAATTATGAAATAGAAAATTGTTGTCTTACCCTAAAAAAGTGTGACCATAACAATACATGGTGTGTTGTTGCTTACAACATTATTTTAAATGGTTGGTATCGCATGTAAAAAGAGGATACAGTGCATAAATCATATGTGGCTCATTTTCATATATATATATATATATATATATATATCCTTTTTTAATTATCCCCAAGAAATGGTTAAGTAGAGGAAGTCAATAAGTTTTTGAAAACTATTTTGCAATAAACTATCAATATAAACAAGTGTTATACAATATTTTGTCACACTCCCAGGCTCGTGTCCTGAAGTGTCACACTTTGTGTTGTCAATGTCGCAAGGGTTGAAATATGATGAAAGTTGTGGCAAAGAATGTATTCACCCTGAAACGTGTTTGGAACATCCCTAGATAAAAGGAACAAAATTTTCCCTGAAAACATTATGAAGAGCTTGTCAAAAACCTTGTTTTACAAGACCAACACTACTTTTAACAGTCAAATATATGCTAGCAGGGTCTTCAACATGAATTTAATTGTACAAATCCATGATAACAATGCTACTTTTATCAAGAAAATCTGCGTTGGGCCTCCTCAGGTAGTTTTTCCCAAAATGGAGGAGAAGCTTCTCTTACTAGAAAGCTTGAGAACAACATGCGCGTTACATGTGATTAATGATTGGAACGAGACCTCCCATTCTTGGTCCTTGATCCTAATTTCATGGATATTTCCCTTGAGATGTGGAAATTATCCCTCCTTTCATGGATCCTCAACTCCCACTCCTTCCTTATAAATGAGATCCCTACTATCCACTAATGATTGGTTTCCTTCCTAGTGTTGAACTATGCTCAATCGCTGCCCATTTTTCGAAGGATAAAAGAGTGCTTGAAGGTTAAGGTTAGGACTTGGAAACTCACATAAAGGAGGCTCCCAACATCAAGGCTTAAGTGGTTGTAATTCTCCCTTTACCATATATTAATAATACATTATGTGTTTGCTTTCCATAAATGTGCCAATTATTGCTCATTTAGTGTAATACTCCTTGATCTATTACATGGTTTATATTGGAATGAATTTTGCTATGTATGCATTTGTTGTCTCCATGTGATCTTCCTTGCAGCTATTCAACCATAACGGTGAAGAGGAGATTGAGATTGGAAACAAAAAGAATCAATGATGAAACCAATGGATGTTAGCATCAAAGTGAGGTAGGTCATCTATCCTCCATTTTGTTTTTTGGTATAAACTAGGAAATTTTATATATATTTGTCTTCGTTTTTTCAAGATCCTCCCATAGGACTAGAGGGATCGTTTATGTCCGAATAAAGGATTTCCTGCGCACAAAAAATGGCGACTCCACTAGGGAGTACATAACCCTTCAAACCTCCTTTGTCTTTGGTCTCTTTTGATAAGTTTGGCCACCGTCTTAGTCATCCATAAATTTTATTGATTGTGGGTCCACATTCTAAGTGGTATCTGGTTTAGAGTGTCAAATTTAACTCTCTATTCAACCTTTTTTTTTCCTCCGATTTTCTTGCCCGATGTGCTTTTTTGTGAAAAATATTGATACACAAGTTTTTAGGCACGAGCATAATTTTATTCTTTTTTGAACTCATTAAATTTACTAAAAATACATTTACTAGAGTTTTCTTTTCTGATTTATCAAACTCTCTAAATATGAAAAATTATTGATCTTTACTTTCTCTGGGTTCGTTAAAATTTTACGTTGAAAGAAATGACAAAATTGTTTTTTATCCTCTTTTCAAACTCATTAAATCTAAATGAAGAAGGTCATCTTAGAGTTTCCCTTCGTTTCTTCTTTTCAAACTCTCTAAACATGAGAATACATCAATTTGTGCCTTCATTGGACTCATAAAACTTAAACAATGAAGGACATGTTAATTTTTCATAGGGCCACATTGTTATTTGCTATGATAATTGCATTTCATCATTAATACATTAATTTCACCCCATATCTTCATTACATTATTCAGATCTACACCATTAGACATCAACATATGAAATTATATAGAAAGAAACAACATCACCATCATCATCAATGAAATAGAACATAAAAGGAACAATAGAATAAAAGGTATGCACACACATAGAGAAACTAGAATTGGTCCAAGACCAAGGCCAAACCCACTATGGAGAAAACCCTTGCAAATCTTCTTCTTCTTGGATTGTCATCAAATGATGCAACAAAAGAGAGTACAATGATCCATAACTTTATCTATGCAAAAAAACAATAATGATATATGTGAAACAAATCTAATCATGCTAGGAATCAGAATCCTCATATTGATGGTTGAAATGTGTTGTCACAAACTGATGTGAACTGTTGTATATTGTTGTCATTGTGTCAAACACTGCTAAGCATTATTTTCATTGTCAATGAGCCCAATACATATGTTTGCAACAAATACTAAAAAATGAAATCTACATATCTATAGATCTTTATAAAAATAGAGAGAAACCCAGATCCACCAAATTACTAAAGTCAAATAAAGTCAAGATGTAAAACCATAGATCTGAACTCGAGTCACTCTCATAAAAATTGTTTGTGTGCGACTGAAACTTTTTGGTCGTTGTCTCAGATACTATGTGAGGGTGACTATGACTTCTTGGTCACTCTTTGGAAGACTCTATGCATGAAACTAGGGTGAAACATGCCTAAAACCCTTGGTCGCTCCCTTGAAGTTACTGTGCATGTGACTGTGACAACATGGTTACTCTTAGAATAACTCTGCGTGAGTGACCGGGAACTGATACCTCCAAATCTGCCTCTGAAGACAAAGTCTCTCCCATAAGTCTTTGTGCCAGCTCGAAGGGTCTATAGTATCTCTCATAAGCTTATGTGCCAGTGTCTAGGGACCAAAATGCCCTGTTTTGTGCCAGTGATCGACATCCAAAAGACCCTAACCCAAAGAAAACCTTTCACCTATGATTTCAGACCCTTAAGTGAACTACTTCCATCGAACCTGTGTGAACCAAGACAAAAGAGAAGAGAAGATGTGTCCAAATGATCTTGAGGTCTCTTCTATTTATAGGCTTTCCTTAGGGTTCACTTGGGGTTAATATTGACCCAACCAATTACTCATGTGGTTAGAGCAGACCCATTTCATAATAAAAAATAATTCATAATTCAACCTCTGCTCAACCCAATTGGGTGATATTTAGGTCAGTTTTGGTCCACTTGAAAAGAGGAATCCAATGCAATCATTATCTTAGTAATTTGAGTTTTCCAAGGTGGAATTTTACCACAGTTAAAAAAATTAACACTCCCTCTTAACTAGGGAGAATTCCACTAGCCAATATCTTTCCATCAAACAATATATCATCATGGATCATATATTTCATGTAGTCATCATGCCATGTCCGTCAGAAATCATCATTATACATCTCGATCTATCCTTTGCTTATTCATTCTTATCTCTTAATTGTTCTTGCGCATATGCTGAACATTCTCGGATCTAGAAGAAGAACAATTTGATACCTGAGGGGAGCTCAAGCTACCACCCTCTATCCATCAAGCTACTATTTGGAATCTCTGTCAGTGGGCTTCTACCTAGAATGTTATCATCAATCATCATTGGAGAACATAAAATCAAGGAGAACATCTCAACTTGGAATCACATTGGGGAGCAATGGCTTCCACCCATACCAAGCAATAGGATAACTCATCACACAGGGGAGTAAACATTTGACCCTGGATCACACAGGGGAGTAAACACTCGACCCTGGATCACACAGGGGAGTAAATGCTTGACCCTGGAATTTCATCGGGGAGCCTTACCCTCAAACCTGAATCATATCACGTTATCTCAACCCATCATATTTCCTACCGATATTCCCATCAATGACCCATAATATTCATGTGGTAGAACACCTGCATCATAATTTCCTTGGGTTGTACACCCCCAACTACACTCTCAACATGTTGGTCAGATGAGGAGCGGTACTCCCAATAAGCCAACTTGTTTGTATGATACCAACTGGGGTATACTCTACAAAGACCAAGATAGGGTGAGCTATTATTCTAGTCATATTGGTAACAGAAAGGGGTAGCACTCTATTGTCCAGAGTTCTCTCAACCCTAGGATCCCTCTATCTCGATTCCTCACCCTGTAAGATCAAACAGGGTACGAAGATTTGGCTCAGTGTCCTTGACCAGCGTTGCCCCTCATTTGAAGGGGATGCTCTCTGAAAACCAATAACTTTCTCTTTGGTAATTTCTTTGTGACAATATCTGCGATCTACTTGTCTCAATAGCAGTTGTTTCCTATTCGTATAGAATGTCAAATCAAATATCATGTCATATCATATATAATCATATAAATATAACTGTAATCATCCTCCCTCTCAAGGAGGTGCCAACCACAAGCTTGAGCTTGCTTCAAACTGTACTATCACAATATGTGAGAGTATCTCGATCGAAACTATATATATATATACATACATACATACATATATATATATATATATATATATATATATATATATATAACCATGTCATATCCAGATCAAGCTCAAACAACTCTCTAAGGAGCTTTTATATCCTGCCTCATAGCTAGCCATGCTAACAACATCATGATCAACATCGGTCAGGCTATGGACATCTCATCCAAGATATCATGGCAGATATCATACTAAAGCAGCATCCAAATGTGCTTATCAAGAATAATCTCAAATATCATAAATACATCTACGCAGACACATACCATAGCATAAATATCTCATTCTCAAAATATAATATCTCATGCAGATATTTCAAATCATGCTCGGTGGAAACTTTATGTCAGTGAAGTAGCTCAATCGTGAATTTATTCAGGTTCTTTGCACGTCATATATATATAGATGGTTGTTCAAAAATGGAATCAACAATACTTCAATCAACTATCAGATGCCATGCCAAGTTAAAAAACATATTTGAAATTCAAATCAAAGTATCAAGGATTTACAGAAACATTTTCCAATAGCTTTGCAATGTGGAATTTATTTCCGAAATTAAATCAATTCATCATGCCATGATACATCATTTCATGCTTCAGAAGCCATCTCCCTCTAGTTTATATCATCATAGGCTCATCACCTATCACAATTAGATCATCAAGATATAAAACCAAAACCATAATCAATATCAAAGACATACCTTGGAACTCATCATCCTCACTTCATTAGATAACTGTCAAATATAGACATATATGGATTGCAATGATATAAGAATAATGCCTTCCTAAACCATCATAATCAGCCTTACGTAAATTAATGTTGTACCATCACATCAACGAAGTAATCTCATCAGAGTTCAAAAGACATATTATGACCATTATCAAATTCATCATTATCGTAGTACTAATACTTTCAACTAGGAGACTGGTAGAGCTCAAGTCTGAATTTGATTATGCAATATAAGTTTGCGGCTTCATCAAGTCATTCTCATAATCATAACATAAGTCATTCATAATCACAACTATAATTCTTTCAATTATTGTATTAAGAACAAGGAGTCAAATATATGAATACCCACATAAGTCATGAGGCCCACATAGCGTTGATATCACAACAAATCAACAATAGTCAAATCAGATCACTAGACATCAGGTCAAGTCTAAATTGTTATTGTAGAGAGATCTATAGTCAAAGCATATCCAAATCATCAATTCAAAGTTATTTTCAAGCATCATGTCAAAACACTTTTCATATATACCAGTAATTCCAAATCATGCCAACCTCTTGTAGCCCAAACATAGTGACATATCTATATGTATGTTTCGGTCACCTACAAACACAAGTTTAGTCTGCAGGTTCATGTTATGGAAAATATTCAAGATTTTGTTGCTAGTAGATCTTTTTTTTATCTGCAATACATCTATGGTAGTGGCATCTTCCAGGTGACCATATGATTTCATGCACAATACCTCATTATATGATTAGCCATTGAACTCAACAATTTTGGAAATCAGTTAACAGTGGAAAAATATGTTAGAGACACTTTGATTCAGAATTCAAACAACTTCAGAAAGGTTCAGATGATGGTAAAAAACAATCAAAACTTTGGTTTCTCCCTTCAAGTTAGCATGAGAGTGACATTAGCTGCCTAGACGTTGTCTAGGCACTAGCATGTGTGCGTCTAGGGATGATATCTCCTAGGTCTGTGACTACATCTCGAGAAAAAGCCCTAATTTTTGTATGGCCTTCAGATATAAGAATCATCTGCAATCAATACTATCATATGCACATAAATCATACTTCAGCAACATTGAATAAAAATAGTAACAAGGTTAAGAACCTTGAGAAGAGATTCTCCCTCTGACTAGGGATCTGCATCATTCATCTTCATTCATGTAAGAAACCTGTCTCTACTAGAGTTATGAAATAGTATATTTGTTAGATCATAAACATATTACTATCAACATCATGACATCAATCTTTCATCAAATTTTTAGACTCAAAGTAGGAGATAGGTCTCAAACATAATAACACTTTTTATCTAGTCACTCCATCAAGTTAGGATATTTGGTTTAACCATTACCATAATTAGTAAGAGATCTACTTATCAATATTACTCTTATAATTCTCACATCAAGGTTACCTGACTCTTCATGACCAATGAAATTAGGTTAGATCATTCAAATAAAACTTTATCAAAACAACAAGAGTGTCAATCATGCTTATCACAAGTATGACCAGCAAACTAATGTATAGGAGTTAATGAACAACCCTTCCATATGGAATCCATCATGACAAGTATCAAGAGTATTATTTACTAGAGTCAAGGTGCTAGCCTTCTTTATAGGATTAAGATATCCGATAGATATATCACACATGTTAGCCAAACATCAAGTGTACCAATGTATCAACATTAGATAGCCTTATAGAATTCAAGAAGATCAGAAATTTTCAACACCAAGCGCATAATTTCATCACAAGAAACATAGATCCAAGTCACTTTCATGTACATGAATGATCCATTAAACAAAGATAAATACCCATCATACCTTAGGGCTTACCATGCCAATAGATTGAACATACCATGCATACCTTGTGGTATTACATGTGAACCTTTTCATTAGACATAGGTCACTTGAATCACTTTGTTATGTTTTCATCAAGCACCTCTTTGTCTCTTTCCATATCTGCATCTAAAAATGATCTTGAAGAAGGATCTACTCATCACATCTCATCAAGGAGGTTAGAAACACCCATATACTCAAATACATATGCATGAAGTACAAGCAATAAAAATATTCATTAGATCTATAAGTTTAACAAGTAAGGCACATCATAAGTCAAGAAATACTTATCTTCAATGAGAGGTGATCCTCCTCATCTTCAACAACTCTTCAAGAGCCATCAATGTCCATGGTCCATATACCAATGTTTCCTTCAAGTATCCTGATGAGCCCCAAAAATGGATAATTATATGGGCTCATTCAACCTCCTAATTCGACTTAATCCACCATTATCATTAGTTTATTGCATGTTTTTTATTATATTTATGCTAATAGAGTGAATTGGGTTAGTCATTATGCCAACAAGTCTAATGGGTGCTTTGTGCATATTTTTAGTCAATTTTGAGACAAAATCAAAGGTTTTAATGAGCACTTGGCAGCCAAATTCGTGGAAGAACAATGGAGAGGATTTGTAGGAAGGTTTCCCCTTCATTTAAGGGCCCTTACCTCGAATTCTCCACCATTAGCTCGGAGTTCAAGGGCCACCAAATCGATTATCACAAGGGCAGCCGAGCAAGTGCTAGTAAAAGTGATGTTAACTACAAGTTTTAGTAGCCGAGTTCCTAAAGTTTAGGAGGGCTGTTGGGGTCCTCAATTTGTATAAATAAGAGGGCTTAGGACCTCATTTCTATTAGTCACTTTGTAGGTAGAATTTAGCTAGTTTGTAGTTCAATTTTAGTCAGTAAATTAGCTTTGCATTTCAACACATTTTCAAGCTTTCCCTTGTGGACAGTTTTTGATGTAACTCTTCTTTCCCTGCTCAATAAAGATGAATCCAGCTTTGCACCAGCTCTAAATCTCTCTTAGGAGGCTGTAGCTCTTGGGGTTGGGCCCATCTCAAGTGCCCAGTACCTCCTTTTTTTATCTTTATGTGTTTTTGCTGCATTCTTAGAATAAAATCTGTTATTTAGATTTACATCTTTCTTTGTTATTTAGATTGATTTTGATGATTAAAAAGGATTTTTATGTTCAGATTGACTTGATAGGTTATTAATAGGGAATACCTTCAGAAAAAGGCCATCAAGCACCTCTGATTTCACCTCTCCCTCAGTGGAATCAGGAGCTGGGATCAAGGTGACCTTGCTGCCCACAAAAACACTGACTTTGCTTTGCCATGCAATCACTAGTGTTTGATTTTCATTTGCAGAAGTTGGTTACATGTTCAGATCTTTTCTTGCTTAGTTGCATAAGTTAGTATGCATGGTTTCATTGCAGTTCAAACTTCTGTTCATTCTCTTTACTGTCAGCTAGATCAGATTAGGTCAACATAACTAGGTCTTTGATTTTACAAGTCTTCGTTGGTTCAGTTGGAAAAACAACTTGCAGAGTACCTGTACACTTCTCCATCTGCCCATTCTCCATAAATCCCACCTGATTCATCCTCTACTTAGAATCCTTGCCTTACGTTTGCCATTTGCTCACTCTGTCCTAAATTCCCATATTGTTGTGCAACATTGCTTCTCTTATCTTCGAACCAACCCAATCGCCTTAGCCACCCTTCAGCCTCATTCACCAAGTCCTGGACATCCTCACACCCCTATCTCAAATACATACCCACTCCTTCATCCTTCTTCCTGCATCCATCCTCCAAAATCCCATTTCTGAACATCTTGTAGAAAAATTATAGACATCCTGTAGAACCCCTGCAGACTTCCTGTAGAAGCTCACGAACATGGTTTCTTGTTAGCCAAACTTTTTGAAACTCTCTGGAAGGGTGCTAAGGATCCCTTAGGCCATCTTCTAACCTTCCCAACCTTCTGCAAGCATTTCCTCTCGCCAATCCACCTCTGCACAGTCAAAAACCAGTTAAAAGCACATGCATGAGAATTTTGACAATTTATTCAAAAATGCAATAAGATGTTTTTTTCATATGTTACTGTAGAAGTAGCTTAGACACATGCATTTTACCTTCCTACAAGTTAATGGCATCTCTTTCAGTAGCTCACATCCTCTTTCTTGCATCAGTAGGGCTAGCTGGTAAAATTAGGGTTTGCTAGGGTTTATGTTTCCTTTCAGCTTTCCAGTTTCTTTCTGCAAGTAGATTAGCCTTCTTTGAGTTAGCTTTCGTCCATCAGTTAAAAGGCTTCTTCTCAAAGCTCATAGAAGTTGGCTTAATCCCCTAGTGGACTTGTGCCAGCTGACCAAGTGACAGCTGCGGCAAGAGCTAGTACTTGTGCATACAGCACCGTCGCTTCCAAGTTTGTTACGAATTACCGGGTTGATAAAATTAAAGAAGGGAGTCCCAGGAGTTGTAGCATTATTTCTCCAATACTGGGGCCCACCACTCTTTTTGGCGCCATTGCCGGGGAAGCATCAGAGTATTGGTGATTGCTTCTTTTCTTCTATTTTCCACTACAACCTTCTGCTAAGTAGTTTATTTCATTTCCATTATGCAATTTCCTTTCTGCAAAAGTAGATTACTATTTCCCGCTTTCATAGATTAGCATTTCAATTCCGCAATTTCAATTCTGCAAGCGTAGATTAGCATTTCAATTCCGCAATTTCAATTCTGCAAGCGTAGACTAGCATTTCATTCGTGCAATTCCATTTGAGCAAAATAGATTAGTTCTTTCCTGCTTTCATTTCAATTCTGCATTTTCATTTCAGCAAGATAGTTAGTTGCAGTTCAATCTATTTTAGTTTTGTAGGTACAAGCAGAAAAAAATAAAAAATCAACCAAAAATATTTCCTTTCATGCCTTGTAGGAGTAGAGATAATTCAGAAAAATGATTGCACAACAACCCCACTGCTTCACAAAGCCAACCTTCTCTCTTCTTCGATGGTTGTGATTAAAGAACCCTTAGGTGGACCACAAGACACATTTGAATAACCGCAAGGGAAGAAGAAGAAGAAAACATTCCTCTGGAGCAAATGGCTACAAATAGAAATGTTGGGAGCAGTACCTTATCCAAAAATGAATTTGCAAATCATATGGAAGATTTCAAGAGTGATATGAGGTAGTTTCTTGCCATGCAACTGGATACCTTGCGGATCCAAAGGAACCAAGAGGAAGCCAAGAGGGCTTTGGCCATATTTTGTCCCAGGTGCACTAGAAAGCATCCTAGGAACGAATGTCCATTATACTCCATAGAAGTGTGTTTTGTCTGTGAAGAAGACCATCCTACAGATCAGTGCCCTTCCTTACCCAAAATCAAAGCTGCATATCAGAGAGCCAAAGGATCCACTGAATCACTCTATTATATGAACCAAAGGAGGCCACATGGACCCATACCCTACCAGCAGGGAATGCAAGGGACATCCCAGACCTATTATGACCCCTATCAATCCACTTCCATGCCTTCTTGGGGTCCCCCTACTCATCCTTCCTGGTGCACACTCCCTTCTTGGTCGTATCCTCCTCAATACAATGCTTCTCCAGTTGCTCATTCATTTCACTCTTATGCTCATCCACGACCTCAGTGGAATGCACCTCATCAGGGGTGGAGGCCCCAATACAACTCTCATCCTGCTCCTTTGCCTCCACCACTTGCCCAACCACAACCCCATCCACATCCATCTCAAATATACACCCCCACTCAACTACCCATACCACCATTTCCAAACCCACACATTGGAATAGCTCAACCCAATTACAAAGCTGAGGCACAACATGTCCAAATGACTCCTCTTGAGCTCAATGATCTTCACTATAGCTCAGGAAGAGTGTTGCAAAGTAGAGATTACATTAACAACATTGAAGGACCAAAGGCAAAAGAAGATTCAAAAGAGGAGATCCAAGCACCATGGGCTGCACTTGATGAAGAGAAAACATCATAAGCAGAAATCAAGAAAGCTCCCTCATGGTTACCATCAAACCCTCCATGTAGTCAAGAGAAAAATTAGCACAAAGAGGAAGATGTGAAGGTCATGATAGAAGACGATATGGAGAATGATCCAGATCAGCAAAAGGACCAAGGATATCAAAGCTATATTGAGACATGGTTCCAGACGGTCACTAAGTTGCAGCAGTACTCTCTTCTTCAGCTATGTTTGATCCCTTCAAAGTCAAATCATTTGGTCTCTGAAATCCAGATAGCTGTCAAAGTATGCATTTCAAGCTTCCACATCATCTTGTCTCTAATCTCGATGTGCACATGGCTCCATTGGAAGCATACTTATACTTGAAAATAATTTTGTTTTTCAAGTAGGGTAGGGTAGAAAAAAGAGAAAAAAGAAAAAAGAAAAAATGGAAAAATGGAAATAAGAGGAAAAATATAAGGTGAAAACCTCCTCAGAGGTGCCTTAGATTGGCTCATTGATTGAAAACCTCCATGAGGCGGTCAATGGGTTGGAAAAAAGAAGAATAAGATCCCTAGGTGAAAACCTCCCTTGGAGGCACCCAAGGTAGGCAATTAGGGTGAAAACCTCCATGAGGCGCCCTAGTTGTTTTCAGAAAAAAAAAGAAAAAAGAAAGCAGGACTAATCTCTGTGAAAAATTGCAGGTTCCAATGAATACTTTGTAGGAAAAGAGGGGCGTGAAAAACGAGGACAGGAGTCCCTACCAGGCTCCAGGACATCCCTTTAGACACTCCCTCCTTGGCCACTCACCTCTCCTAGGATTTGGTCACATTCAGGTCAGGATTCAGCTTTCTACAAGAAGTTCCAGGGTTTTCTACAGGAAGTTCCAGGCGTTTCTACAGGAAGTTATGAAACATCCTGTAGAACCTTCGGACGAACCAAATTCAATTTTAAAAGGGAATCTGATGGTTGGAATCTGTTGGTTAGGCCTGCAAGCACCCCTGTTTCCATCCCTCACCTTTCTCCATCATTTTTTCCACCTCATTATGCTTCTACAGGAAGTTCCTGTAGAAATTAAAGGAAGCTAGAAATGGATTTCAGAAAGGTAGTTTGCAAACATGCTAGCTTCGTCAAGGGTTCAGAAGTCCTCCTGCTATCTTCAAACTCCTCCTCCATCATCTCCATGCCTGCATCACAACCCAAGCTCATTTTTTCTACCATGCAAAAACTTGCAGAATGCTTTGAAGAAAAAATACATAGAACATAATTTGTTTTTTCCTACCTTGAAAACCGTGCATCCATTTGCAAAATTGTTATAGGGGGGTTGTATAGGGACAATGGCAATGTGCCCGAGCAATTTCAGCCCATTCCGGTGCACGGTTTCCAAGAAATCAGCCTCCATCACCTTCAGCCATTTTTGCATTTTCTCCATATCCATGCATCCATTTGAAAACTTGTTTCATGGGGAGATGCACATGAGTGATAGTAGCCTACCCAAGCAATTTCAGTCGATTCCAATGCACAGTTTCCAAGAAATTGATCTCTTTAATCTTCAGCCATTTTTCGTTTTTCTCAAAATCTATGCATCCATTGATCGCAATTTTGCTATGGGAGGTGCATAATGATGATAGAAACATGCTCAACAAGTTTTAGGTCGATCCGATCTATCATTCGGGAGCAATGGTGAAAACAAGTTTCGGTCCTGTGAAAATTCGACATCAGCAGCTTGAGGGTGCAGATCTGAACGTGGAAGCCAGCTCCTGCAGTGTGGATCCAACCAGAGGATACCTGCACAAAAAAACAGCCATGAATCAGCAGCCAATTCATCATGCAACCACCAAAAGAAATGCATGCAGCAGCAAAAAGCACCTCACAACAACCATTCGACTTCCAGGTATGTGACTAAAACTTGTTCCTCTATTTCATGAATCTAATTGAAGAACTGCATGAATGAATGGAATGGTGGGATTAAGCCTCAAATCTAGCAAGGTTAACCCGACATTCCCTTCTCTAGCGCTCAGCCAGAAGTCATGCAGTACACATGGACAATCGACTCACGTGAAAATTAAAGAAACCGAGAGTGTTGGCCATTTAAACCTCAATGCAATTGATGGCAGTGATTACAAGGGGAAAACATACAGTTCATGAACAATACCACCATCTGCATGTGGCCACGTACACCTGGCCACTTCACTCCCTTACCACAAATCACGCAGCAATTACAAAAATGCTCGGCTGACTCTCACCACCCCCTGTTTAACTGCGATCACAACTGGAGCACGCAAGCACCATGTCCAGATCAGTTAACCAGTGGTCCTCTGCAAGATTCCTGCCTGATTTCTCGAGATTTCAACTGTGTTTTTTTTTTAAATTCCTACCTATCGGGCTCTACAGGAAGCACAGTTTCATTCTACAGGAAACGCAGAAAACAACCATGCAGAAAGAAAACCTGGGATTTTCGGCGAATTTCAAGCTCCAAACGAGGTAGGATTGGGGAAACTTCGTTGTGCATGATTTGTTGGTGCAAAATGGTGAATTGAACACGGAATTAAATTTAAAAAATGAGAGGAAAAGTCTGCCTGCACATTGAAAAAAGGTGAAAAGTCTGCTTGCATATTTTCTGAGTTCTACATAGTTCTTTTTTCCCTCTGCATTTGAAGTCTGGCTTCTTCTTTCTCACCTTCTTCTGAAAAGAGAGATGCAACCATAGGAACTAAGCCTGTGTGAAAGAATGAATTTGCAAGACTGTCCACTTTCTAGAAAAAAACTATGTTATTTGTTCTCTGATCTATCAAAAAAATGATTTCTTTTCAAAAACTAAGAAGCAAATTCAGGTTGGAAAAGTTTGAAGAGAGGAAAAATTAGAAGTTGTTGTTATGAAAAACACGAAAATTCCAGGAGCAATAACAAGTTTACAAGAGGGGAAATGAGCTATCTTTTTAGAAGAAAACACAGGTTTTTGCAAAATTTTTGGCTTCAAGAGAAGAAGAAAACAAAGAGTTTTATTTGTTGCATGTTTATGCAAAAGAAGCAATGCAATTCTAGGAAAGAATCAGGCCTGAAGAATGTGAAAAAAACTAATGATAAGGAGCACAAATCATTCAAGCAGAGGGTAAAACAAAGGAAGAACAGAAAAGAAAAAGACTACAGCAGAGAAGGCAGAAGCTAAACAAGATTAGAAGAAATCCAAAACAGAGCGTGAGGAAGCAAGCTAACAGAGGCAGAGAAGACAAAAGAAGAGGAAAAAAGGAGGAAGAGCCACATCCAGCCAAGCAGACCAAAACAGTTAAAACAATTTCTACAGGAAGCATGAAAACCATTTCTACAAGAAGCCAGAAAACAGTCAGCACAGGACTTTCTACAGGAAGTCTAGAAACAGACGAACAAAAAGGGAAAATCGCCTGAGATTTTAGCCCGAGAGGTAGCAGCTATGCTGGCCACCCTAAGCACATCTCCAAAGCAAAAAGGGAAGCAGAAGAGGGAGCCTTCCATGTATTTTAAGGCAAGAAGGAGCGTGAGGATAAAGACTGCCAGATCCCAGCCATCGTCAAAAGAACCAATCACGATTATGGACACCCCAACTACATAGAAGGAGAGGTCTCCCTCAAAGGCATCCATCACCTATGAATGGGGAATCCCTAAGACATCCTCCTGGAGAGAAAGAATGAAAATGTTGGACACAAAGGCCTCTCTACAGGATGCTGAGACATTTCTACAGGAAGCTGAGAATTCTCTAGGAAAAGGAGCACGGGTAGTGGGAAGAAGCAGAGAGAAAAGCATGGTTTCATGACCAAGAAGAGGACATCACTTCAGAAGCTTGGCATGATAGGGAGGCCACCAAGGTCATCAAAGATGAGGAGATAAGTTAGTTGCTCAGAGGATGAGCAACACTTTCAGTAGGGGGGTGATGATGAGCCCCAAAAATGGATAATTATATGGGCTCATTCAACCTCCTAATTCGAATTAATCCACCATTATCATTATTTTATTGCATGTTTTTGATTATATTTATGCTAATAGAGTGAATTGGGTTAGTCACTATGCCAACAAGTCTAATGGGTGCTTTGTGCAGATTTTTAGTCAATTTTGAGACAAAATCAAAGGTTTTAATGAGCACTTGGCAGCCAAATTCATGGAAGAACAAGGGAGAGGATTTGTAGGAAGGTGTCCCCTTCATTTATGGGCCCTTACCTTGAATTCTCCACCATTAGCTCGGAGTTCAAGGGCCACCAAATCGATTATCACAAGGGCAGTCGAGCAAGTGCTAGTAAAAGTGTTGTTAACTACAAGTTTTGGTAGCCGAGTTCCTAAAGTTTAGGAGGGCTGTTGGGGTCCTCAATTTGTATAAATAAGAGGGCTTAGGCCCTCATTTCAGTTAGTCACTTTGTAGGCAGAAGTTAGCTAGTTTGTAGTTCGATTTTAGTTAGTAGATTAGCTTTGCATTTCAGCACATTTTCAAGCTTTCCCTTATGGACAGTTTTTGATGTAACTCTTCTTTTCCTGCTCAATAAAGATGAATCCAGCTTTGCACCAGCTCTAAATCTCTCTTAGGAGGTTGTAGCTCTTGGGGTTGGGCCCATCTCAAGTGCGCAATACCTCTTTTGTTTATCTTTATGTGTTTTTGCTACATTCTTAGAATAAAATCTGCTATTTAGATTTACATCTTGCTTTGTTATTTAGATTGCTTTTGATGATTAACAAGGATTTTTATGTTTAGATTGATTTGATAGGTTATTAATAGGGAATACCTTCAAAAAACGGCCATCAAGCACTTCTGATTTCACCTCTCCCTCAGTGGGATCAGGAGCTGGGATCAAGGTGACCTTGCTGCCCACAAAAACACTGACTTTTCTTTGCCATGCAATCACTAGTGTTTGATTTTCATTTTCAAAAGTTGGTTACATGTTCAGATCTTTTCTTGCTTAGTTGCATAAGTTAGTATACATTGTTTCATTGCAGTTCAAACTTTTGTTCATTCTCTTTACTGTCAGCTAGATCAGATTAGGTCAACGTAACTAGGTCTTTGATTTTACAAGTCTTCGTTGGTTCAGTTGGAAAAACAACTTGCAGAGCACCTATACCACTTCTCCATCTGCCCATTCTCCATCAATCCCACCTGCTTCATCCTCTACTTAGAATCCTTGCCTTATGTTTGCCATTTGCTCACTTTATCCTAAATTCCCATATTGTTGTGCAACATTGCTTCTCTTATATTCGAACCAACCCAATCGCCTTAGCCACTCTTCAGCCTCATTCACCAAGTCCTGGACATCCTCACACCCCTATCTCACCTCCATACCCACTCCTTCATCCTTCTTCCTCCATCCATCCTCCCAAATCCCATTTCTGGACATCCTGTAGAAAAGTTACAGACATCCTGTAGAAATTCCAGAACATCCTGTAGAACCCCTGCAGACTTCCTGTAGAAGCTCACAAACGCGGTTTCTTGATAGCCAAACTTTGTGAAACTCTCTGGAAGGGTGCTAAGGACCCCTTATGCCCTCTTCGAACCTTCCCAACCTTCTGCATCATTTCCTCTCACCAATCCACCTCTGCACAGTAAAAAACCAGTTAAAATCACATGCATGAGAATTCTGACAATTTATTCAAAAATACAAAAAGATGTTTTTTTCATATGTTACTGTAAAAGTAGCTTAGACACATGCATTTTACCTTCCTATAAGTCAATGGCATCTCTTTCATTAGCTTGCATCCTCTTTCTTGCATCAGTAGGGCTAGCTGGTAGAATTAGGGTTTGCTAGGGTTTACGTTTCCTTTCAGCTTTTCAGTTTCTTTCAGCAAGTAGATTAGCCTTCTTTGAGTTAGCTTTCATGCATCAGTTAAAGCGCTTCTTCTCAGATCTCATAGAAGTTGGCTTAAGCCCCTAGTGGACTTGCGCCAGCTGACCAAGTGACAATTGTGGCAAGAGCTAGTACTTGTGCATATAGCACCGTCGCTTCCAAGTTTGTTACGAACTACCGGGTTGATAAAATTAAAGAATGGAGTCCCGGGAGTTGTAGCATTATTGATGCAATACTGGGGCCCACCATATCCAACGAGGTCTTCTAGGGATTATCCCATCTAGGGCTGCATTGAATCTTTATCAAGTTCTTAAGCATCTTTAATTAGACCATGCTAGAGTTTCATACATCTAATCTCAAGCCTTTGCCATAAACCAGGGTTTTCTCTCCAACCCTAACCTTATATAACCATCAAACCTTAATCATAAATATGCCTAGGGTTATGTTCAAACCCTATAATTCTTTTAGGTCTCCACCATCCTCTTCTTGCTTCCATAAAAGGTGTCATCATTGGGGTGATATCCATGACTTTTCTTCAGCCCAACTCTGATACCATGTTAAGTTTTCGTAGTTCTTTGCTATGATAATTTAATTTCATCATTAATAAATTAAGTTCACCCCATATCATCATTAAATTATTCATATCTACACCATTATACATCAACATATGCAAGAAAAAACATCACCATCATCATCAATGTAGTGAAACATAAAAGGAATAGTAAAAGAAATGGCATGCACACACATATAGACACTAGAATTGGTCCAAGACTGGGGAAAAACTCACTATGGGGAAACACTTGAAAATCTTCTTCTTCTTAGATTGTCATCAAATGTTGCAACCAAAGAGAGTACTATGATCCATAAATTTATTTATGCAGCAAAACAATAATGATATCTATGAAACAAATCTAATCATGCTAGGAATCAGAATCCTCATACTAATGGCTAAAATGTGTTGTCACAAACTGATGTCAACTATCATATATTGATGTCACTGTCTCGAACATTGTTGAGCATTGTTGTCACTGTCAATGAGCCCAATACATATGTTTGCAGTGTATACTAACAAATCATATCTACAGAACTACATATCTGTATAACAATAGAGGTAAACCAAGATCTACCATATCACTGAATTCAACTGAAGTCAATATGTCAAACCCTATATCTAAACTCGAGTCACTCTCATCAAAACTGTCTGTGTGCAACCGAAACTCCCTAGTCGCTCTCTCAGATATTGTGTGAGGGTGACTATGACTGGTTGGTCACTCTCTGGAAGACTCTGTCCATGTGATTGGGGTGCAACACACCTGAAACCCTTGGTCACTATGTTGAAGTTACTGTGCATGCAACTAGGACAGCCTAGTCACTCTCAAGGCCACTCTATGCCAACAACTGGGACTGATACCTCCAGATCTACCTTTGAATCCATGATTGCTCCCATAAGCCTTTGTGCCATTGTCCAAGGGTCTATAATCACTCTCATAGGCTTGTGTGCCAGTGTCCAAGGACAAGAATGCCTTGTTCTATGCCAACGACTGATATCTAGAGGACCCTAACCTAGAGCAAACCTTTCACCTATGATTTCTAACCCTTGTGTGAATTCCTTCCATCGAACTTGTGCAAACCAAGACAAAAGAGGAGAATATGTGTCCAAATGATCTTGAGGTCTCTTATATTTATAGGTTTTCCTAAGGGTTCACTTGGGGCTAAGACTGACCCAAGAAGTTACTCATGTGGTTAGAGCCAATCCATTTCATAATAAAAAATAATTCATAACTCAACTTCCCCTTAACCAAATTGGGTGATATTTAGGTTGATTTTGGTCCTCTCGAAAAGAAGAATCCAATGTAATCATTATCTCAATAATTTGAGTTGTCCAAGGTGGAATGTTACCACAGTTGCAAAAATTAACAGGAGCCATATGTAAATTTGTATCGAACCACTTCTTCCTAGGTCTCACTAAAAACACTCCAAAGGACTCGTCTAAATTATGATTTTATACTTCAAGCATATGTTATCCTACTCAAGATAACGTAAAAATAAAGAGGTACTCGCAAAAAAATGGTGGGGGGAATTTGGGAAGGGAATATGTATATACTTTGTATGATAGTAATTCATTATTGAACATGACACCTTTTCACTCCTTGTGTCAAGTTTGGGAAAATCCACTTGTCTCTAATTGATCATACCCCTTTGAAAAGCCTTACACTTTGATTTATGATCCACTTTTTGAGTCATTATCACCAAGAAAATTTTCATGTTATAAATATGTTCAAGGTAAGTTCAACTTGATTAGAGCTCCTAATCCTTCTATCACATCAACCATACTTGAGTTGACCAGTTGTTACAATCCTCAAATATTTCTATCACGCTGCCCATCCCTAAGTCAGTCCTAAATTACTTTGTTCTATCAATTCCACTTCACATATTTGTATTCGTTTCACGTCATTGATGAGGGATACATCAAGGCCCTCCTATGTTGAATCACCTCTTATCAAATTCAACACATTATCTTGGAAGTTTATTTAGAAATCATTTAGTTCCTTGGAGCTTTCATGCCTTAATTACAAGTTTCCTTGCCTTTGACAATAGGTTTACATTATTTAACTTTGATTGATTGATTCTACTCCAAATAATTTACTTAAACTCCATAGGATGTACTTGATTACCCTCAATGTCCATTTCCATTATTGGTGGTTCCTTTCATGTCTGTTAATGATTTTAATCATTGACCAATAAATTATCAGGAGGTGTCTACCATGTTCAACCTCAACATATTGATTCACATGGTTATATTTGTACTATGGCATGATAGAGATGAAGACCCTCGACCATGTCTCTTATATCTAGGTTGGGATGGAATCCTTTGAGTATTTGTGATTTTTTAATATATCAATAGTGTATGTATGTTGGCTATATTCATATTGCCTCATGTGGGTATGGATCCATGATGTATGTTAGTGGCCATGACCCTCTTTACTGACATGGATGTTTACATATCCATACCTAATCTTTAGTTCATTTGTATTATGAGTATGGTAATGACTACCTCAGAGATGATCATATGATATTATTGTACTTTAATTCGTTGATTGTTGTTGGTAGGCTTTTGACTAGTTGATCCCTTGTTTTTATTCCTTTGCATGATAAATAACTTCAATCATCACTAATTTTCTTTCTTCATACTTTAACGGAATGTTGTTACACATTATCTTGTCAAATTTTTGGAAATTGATGTCATTCCCCTATCCTTCCCCATCCAAATCATAATTTCCATTAATCCCTAAAGAATACGAAAGAATAACCCATATATGGAAGATAATATTCTTGTGAAAATACATTAAAAAACCCTAATTTAAAAGGATTTTGTAGGTTGGACAGTGATAAACTATGACATTGTTAGGTTTTTGTAGGTTACACACCTACTAGGCTATGATACTATGACACAATACCGATTCAAAAGACGTGACACGGTTTTAACAAAGTTCAAATTGAAAAATTTAAGAAACTTATAGAATAGAAGCCTCATGGATGGCATCTCCTCCAAGTGGTGTGGATCTTACATGCATACCTACCTTGTTGGATCTTAGCCTCTATCCCTTATCCTCCTCCTATTCTTTCCCAAGCCTACAAATACAACCATCTCTCATTGAGATGGCTAGTTAACAAATCTCAAAAAGGATTTTGGCTTTGGCGAAACACTGCTAAAATATCAAACTTTTGATCTAAATACTTTTGAGGGCAAGGAAATAATTGGAAAGGTACCTACAACATCAAGATAGCTTCAGGTTGTAACCCTTTCTTCATTATAATATGGTTACATGTTTCTTTCCACAAATATTTATTGTCTATTTGTTTGGCAATCCTTGGTATATAATTCCTTGATCGTATATATGGGTTTTATCAAATCATTTTTGCATTGTATGTGCTTTGATTGTTTGTTTGTTTATGTTATTTGCAGGTCTTTTCTTTGGAGCATTGGGGATGAGACTGGAAGCTACAAAAAAAAACCCAATGAGGATAAGCTTCATTAAAATGGTATTAGTTCATCCCACTCTCATTTCCATTGAAAATTTTATTGTAATTAAACTTACGGAAAGTTTCTTGTTATTATATATTTTGTTCTAGATTTGGGTACCATATTTAGGGAGATCACTCTTTCCACAAGAGGGATTTGTCTGTAAACATAGGTCCACCCTTCAATTGATAGGTGTTAGTGAATAGTAATGTGGTTATGGAGGGGAAATTGCTTCATTTCCAAGCTCCATGGTCAAAGGGACAGATTGATGGGGGTGTCCACATCTGGAGGGTATAGATGTGAGGAGGTAGCATTTATCAATGCATTAGATGTTATGTAACCAGCTCACAAAATATAATAAAACATAGATCAACGACTTCAAAATAAGCCTCTTCAAGGGGGAAACCTCCTTTACATTACACAATTGAATAATTCTTGGATGATACAAATGAGAAAACATTCTTTCTATATATAGGAGTCTAAGGGGTCACAATATAATCAAAGCTGACATAACAATAATAATACAAGGGCACAACAATAAAAATAGTGGGATTCTATGGGGCACAAAAATAACAATATAGGGACAATAGGGGCACAACATTAACAATAAGGGCTACAATGACAATAGTAATGGGGGAATCACTAGTATTATAGGGACCTAACATGCCCCTTTCCTTCAAAAAATTATTGTCCTCAATGCTTGAGTAGTTCTGGATGCTTCTATATAAAATTTTGTTGGGATGGGGTCCCTTGGGTCAGTCTTGGGGTTAAAATAACCCAAGTTTTGATGTAATTTTTGTAAAACATGTAAAGTATCCGCGATTTGTGGATGCGGAGCACATATATGGTTAGGAGTCAAAGGGGTTTTAGCCCTTTGTTTATGTAAAAGTTGAGTCAGTTTTAAGATCCACCCATGGTCCGCAAACCATGGGATTTTATGTAAAATGCTATAAATAGGTGTGTCTTAGAGAGTCTAAGGCATAAGATGTTGATGCATATCATGTTAGTAATGGGTGAATAGAAGATAGCATAGAGAAGTGGGTCAGATAGGAGGGAAATTCTCTGCAGCTGAGTGCATAGAGGCCTAGATAGAGTCTGTAGCTGAGTGTGCAAAGCCCTTCAACTGAGTGCGCAGGGTAGTTTTGAGTATGTAAATCCTAACTGAAGAACAATAAAGAAGATTATCGAAGAATTACTATGTTTATCTCTTTACTTCTATTTATTTATGATTGTGATATATGTTGTGGATGAATAATGTATTTATGAAATGTTGATCTAATGAAGCACGACTCTATGAAATAAGTCTTATTAAATGTACGCACTACATGTTAAGTACTTTCGTGAAGATTGTGATACATTATGTTATGTTTATTAAATACTTAAATAGATCCGTGAGAGCACATATCTAAGGTTATTTTCTGATGTTCGTAAGTGGATGATTCAACTGTTAAGGGTTCACAAAGACTAATCGTAGACCCCTGCGAAGGTCAGGAAGCCATTTAAAGGGAGTTGCATTATCAAGCCCTAAAGGCTTATAGATCTATGCAAAGGTATATCTAGGTCAATAAAAGACATCACACTAACCTCTGGATGTGAAAACTTGGTTCCATCACCCCCCCATGCTACTTCGGGTGAGACTGAAGCCTGCGCTACGCGGGTTGTTGCCGAAAGGGACAATAGTGTACGGTTTGTTTTTGGTGCAATTAACTTTTAACTTGGGTTAGTACCCCCTAAGACAAAAAATTCTCACCCCCTGATGTGGAATCTTTAGCAGGGAAGTTCTTCCACATGATGAGATACTCCGAAATTGATCGATTTAATAGCTGTCGAGTTCTTGTTTTTGTTACTGCTTCAGGTTCCAATATGATTTTTCCTTCCTCATCAAGTTCTAGCAATATTTTTTGAACTGGGAGTTTGTCTCCTATAACCTTCTTTAAGCATGAAACATGGAAAACTGGGTGCATTCGGGAAGCTGCAGGAAGCTCCAATTTGTATGCCATAGTACTAATCTTTTGCAACACCTTGTACAGACCATAATACTTTGGTTGTAATTTATTATCCTTCTTAGCTTTCTTGAGGGACATTTGTTTATATGGTTATAGCCGTAGGAATACCTATTCATCTACATCAAAACTTCTTTCAATGCGATGTTGATATTCCTGTTGTTTCATTCTATTTTGCGCCAAAGTGAGTTTACCCTTTAAGAGTTGGATAACTTGTTATTGATGCTCGATGTGATCTTCAACTGCTTGAACCTTAGAATTTTCTCTTAAATATGATGTGATGGATGGTGGATGATATCTATAAAGTGCCATAAATGGGGTCATTTTTGTTGCAGTATGGAAGGAAGTGTTATACCACCCTTCAGCAAGGGGCAACCATTTGACCCATTGTGTCTGTTTATCATTTACAAAACAACGAAGATATCCTTCCAAACATTTTTTTACTATCTCAGTTTTCCCATCAGATTAAGGATGATAAGATGAGTTATGAGCTAATTGAGTACCAAGAAAAGAAAATAATTATGTCCAAAAATTTCCAGTGAAAATGGGATCTCTGTCACTTACAGTGATCTTTGGGCCATGTAGCTTTTGAATTGTTTCCATAAATGCAGTAGAAACTGTACTAGCTTTAAATAGATGTGATAATGCACAAAAGTGTGCATACTTGGTAAGTTTGTCAACTACCACCATGATGATACTCTTTCCT
Organism: Pinus tabuliformis; assembly: GCA_031772625.1. Taxonomy (NCBI): domain Eukaryota; kingdom Viridiplantae; phylum Streptophyta; class Pinopsida; order Pinales; family Pinaceae; genus Pinus; species Pinus tabuliformis. Next base: position 432,015,899 of record CM062816.1, read on the forward strand.
TCGTACTTGGGTAAGCTTGTGATAAAATCCATTGAAACCTCCTCCCAACATTGGCTTGGAATGGATAAAGGTTGTAATAGACCTGGAGTCTTAATTGTTTCAACTTTATTTTGTTGGAAAACCAAGCATTCCGCCACAAATTTTTGAATATCCGATTTAAGGCCATCCCAAAAAAATTCTTTCTTAATACTATGGTAAGTTTTTAAAAATCCTAAGTTCTCTCCTAAGGGAGAGGTGTGCAATTCCATAAGAATCTTTTGTTTGAGTTGGGAATTATTGCATAGGTATATGTGATATTTGTACCATAACAAATCATTTTTCTAGCTAAATGTATCGGATGTATTGGCATCTTCTTGTAAATTTTGAATGAGTTCCCACACTTCTTCATCATTCTTCCATTCATCACTTGCTTCATTTATTCAATCTGGTTGGATAATAGAAATAGCGCAAACCAATGCTTCCACATCCTCATTCTTTCTTGAGAGTGCATTTGCCACAACATTTTTCTTCCCTTTTTTGTAGATGATTTCAAAGTCATAACCAAACATATTTGTGACCCATTTTTGTTGCTCTTCTGAAGATAATATTTGTTATAAAAAGTATTTAAGACTATCATGATCTGCTTTTACCTTGAAGTGTCTTCCCATTAGGTAGGTTCATCATTTCTTAAGTGCATGTAGTATTTCTAACATTTCCTTCTCATAAATAGATTTGTGTAAATCCTTTCCTTTGATTGGATGAATTTCGAAAGAAATGGGTCTTCCTTCTTGCATTAAAACAACACCTATTCCATTTAATGAGGCATCACATTCCACAGTAAAGGTTTTTGTGAAGTCCAGCATAGCTAAGACCATTTCTTGGCACATTGCCTCTTTAAAATGTTCAAAGGCCTTCGTTTCTTCTAGAGTCCATGAAAATGCATCTTTCTTCAATAATGTTGTTATAGATGCTGCTATTCACCCATCATTCTTAACAAACTTGCAATAATACCCTGTCAACCTGAGAAATCCTTGCATATACTTTATGGATGTCAAAATTTTCCATTCCTTAATGGCTTTAATTTTGCTAGGGTCTACCTTCACACCTTCATGAGATACAATATTGCCCAAATATTCCACCTCTTGTACTCCAAAGAAACATTTGGAGCTTTTTGCATATAATTGTTTCTCCTCCAATAATTTGAGCACCCTGTCAACATGTTGAACATGATCCTTCCAAGACTTGTTGTAGATTAGTATATCATCAAAAAATACTAACAAAAAAATTCTAAGGAAGGGTTTGAAAATGGAATTCATCAAACCTTGAAATGTAGAAGGTGCACTGGTAAGGCCAAAAGACATGACCAAAAATTCATAATGACACTCATGAGTTATAAATGTTGTTTTTGGAATGTCTTTAATCTTCATTCTGATTTGGTGATATCATGAACAAAGATCCAACTTGGTGAAGTAAATTGATCCATGCAATTCATCCAATAATTCATCAATGACAAGAATGGGAAATTTATATTTAATAGTGATCTTTTTGAGCTCCCTATAATTTGGACACATGCGCCATGACCCATCCTTCTTGTGCACCAATACTACTAGGACAATGAAATAACTTTGACTACATTGAATTATAGTAGCCTCTAGCATTTTTGCAACCATACATTCAATTTCACTCTTTTGGGCATAAGGATATCTGTAAGGCCTGATGTTTGGAGGAATAGTTCCTAGAATCAAATGAATAACATGATCATGATCACAAATAGGTGAGAGGCCTTTAGGAGTCGCAAATACCTTGGAATGATTGTCCAAGGCTTTTTGGAGATTTGGAGAAATAGATTATTTCAATGTGGGAACCTCTAGCGAACATAATTGTGCAATTACGCCTCATTTTTCTTTCTTTAGAAGCTTTTTCACTCCATTAGAGTTGATTATCTTTCCTGATTTCCCTTTGATACCCCTTAATTCAACTTCCTTTCCTTTCGAATAAAATTTCATGAAAAGTTCTTGAAAACTAAAAGTTATTGTACCAAAGGATTGTAGCCATGGGACTCCTAGTACAACATCAACACCACCCATTGGAATGGAAAGCATTGGGCTATTCAATACATATTCTCCCATGGATAGCTTGATATTATGGCACTTACTAGAGAAATTTATTGTTCCTCCACTCGCAACCATCACTTGACACTCTAGTGCTAGATATAGGAAGCAATTCAATTCCTTAGCTATCTTACAATGAATAAAATTATGGGTACTCCCCGAATCAATCAACACTATTACCTTTTTCTTCTAGATATGTCCTTCTATCTTGATAGTTTGAGGAGTGGTAATTCCAGCCAATGCATTACAAGATATGGTCAGATTCGTTTCTTCTTTCTCTAGGGTTTGTTCTTGATGTATATCCTCTTCTTTTGACATTTCTTGTTCCTTTTTCTCCTCCTCTTCAAAATCTATGTAAAATAATTTCTTCTCAGCACACTTATGACCTTTAGTGTATTTTCTATCACAGCTATAACAAAGTCCTTTTTCTCTTTTTTCTTCCAATTGTTGTGGTGTTGACCTCGTAGGTTGTGGAAGGCTAGGGGAAATAACACTTTCATCTTTATAGTTGTGAGTGGTAGGATTCCTTGTTGACATAATGTTTCATTCCATTTTTCTTGCCAACCTGAATGCCTTCTCCAATGAATCAGGTTCCCAAAGGAGAACCTCATGTTGGATATTATCCTTTAAAGTCCCTATGAACACATCAATCCTATGCTCCTCTGGAATATCTTTGGAAGTACTCAATGTACTCCATTGAACCCTTTTGTTTTAGATTTATCAATTGGCTAAAAAAACTGTTGCTTTTTGTATCCTCATAATGTGTTATCATTTATTTTGTAAAAATTGCCCAAGTAACAATTTGTTTATGAGAGCAAATCCATCGATACCATACAAACTGATTTGGTTCCAAATATAAAGTTGCAATGCGTACCTTTTGTGTGTTTTGCACATTATGGAGATCGAAATATTGCTCCATCTGTAGTATCCATGTTACGTGATCCTTTCCATCAAGCTTCCTCGTATCGATCTTTGGAACATGGTGGGTCTTCAATCCACTGTTAGAGTCTATGAAATCATGATTAACATTTCCTTTGTTCTCCTCATGAGTTTCCTTTACTACCCTTTCGCCATTAGTAAGCATTTCTTGTAGAAAATTCGTCAAATTTGTCTACAAATCTTCCATGTTGCCTTTAAGTCTTTCTTCTATACCATCCATCTTAGCTTCCACACCTTTCTTTAAACCATCCATATTATCTACCATGCCATCCATATTATGTTCCATGCCATCCATATTAGCTTCCATGCCTTTCTTTAAACTATCCATCTTAGCTTCTGTTACTTTTTGTGAGAGTGAATTTTGTTGCACTTGGTCTCGTAATTTTGATATATCATGTTACATTTCTTCCTCTTCTTCATGAGTCATGTTAGAGATTTTAGGTTGCTTACTAGGCGTTTCCATTTTCTTTCTTCGGGGCATCAATTAATGATAATAATTCTTCACTATTCCCTTTTAATTCCTTCAAACTAATTTTTCAAACCAAACTTATGCAAAAAAAAAGAAAGAAAAAACTACACACCTTTTTTCACTTTGTAGGAGCTCGATATTGAATCTATTGTATCTCTATAATTTCGGATCTCCAAGGTTTAAAATTGCGTCCTGCGGTAGCCCTATGAGTCCTTTTTCCAACCCCACAAGTCTGATCAAGATTGGATTCTCCAAGGAAGAGTTATGCCAAATATCCCATGATGACCTAATTATAGACTAGCTCAGTAGAGCGAACTTGTACGAAGTGCCACGTGTCACTATTTATACCTTAGGACTTGGAATCAATACAAAAAAATTACAGGTCGTCCTCTTTTTGTAAATTTTTACGAAATTTCAATATGATACTTAGAGAGAAAGTTATGACGATTTTTCAGGTTACCTGTTTGGGATGTAATTCGAGAGCCTGCAAAAACCCTAAATGTCTTGGACCATATCTCCGAAAATATAGAGAAACAAGATTTGCAATTTAGACCTGAGGTTCAAAATTATTTCTGATAAAATGATTTTTTTCCTTAGCTTCTGAAACTTTGTAGAGAAAAATTTCAAGTGAAAATGCTATGCTAACCTGTTTGGAGCAACGAAACCTTAGAATCCAAAGCTCTGATATGAAATGTTATGTAACCAACTCACAAAATAGAAGAAAAGATATATCAACGACTTCAAAATAAGCCTCTTCAAGGGGGAAAGCTCCTTTACATTACATAAATGAATAAATCTTAGATGATACAAATGAAAAATCCTTCTTTCTATATATAGGAGTCTAAGGGGTCACAATATAATCACAATCGACATAACACTAATAATATAAGGGCACAATAATAACAATAATGGGCTTCTATGAGGCACAATAATAACAATATGGGGACAATAGGGGCATAACAATAACAATATGGGCTACAATGACAATAGTAATGGGGGAATCACTAGTATTATAGGGAGCTAACATTAGATACCTTCATGGCCTTGGTTTTTCCACCCATATGGTGTGCATTTTACTTCTTGGTTTTTCCTTATATTACCACTTACAAATCAAGGGTTAAAGTTGTTAGACTAAACAAAGCGCAGCTGAAATAAATATAGACATACACAACACAAACAAACAAACAAAAAAACTCATAAAACCATAACACAAAGATTTAACGTGGTTCACCCAACCAATCTGGGCTACGTCCACCAGAACAGAGGCATCAGTAATCTTATTATTCAAAGGAGATTACAAATCTAATAATTCACACATGCTCTCAGCTCTCCCCTATTTTCTCTATTTTCTCTACACACTCTTACAAATCCTCTACGGGATTACATTTCTATATAGCTGGAGCATAAAACTGAATCATAAATTCCCTCACAACAAATATAGGATGCATTAACTCCTCCTCAAAAAATACTGGAGCTAATATAACAACTAATCCTATTATTGTCACATACATGAGATTTTTCCCAAATTTAATAAAACCAAAAATCTCAACAATCTCCACCTTGACAACAATTAGCCTGATGCCTTGTTCATTTATTATTTTTATCTTTTCTGCAAGCCAAGAGAAGCCAGACACCAACGCAGCTTCTCTAACAAAACTGGTTTCGTGAACATGTCTGCACAGTTTTTCTTTGTATGCACCTTTTCAAGAGAAACACCCCTTTCAGTGATAACCTGTCTTACAAAATGGTACTTGATTGGTATATGCTTTGATTTACTATGATAGGTTGGATTCTTAGCCAAGTGAATTTCACTTTGACTATCACAAAATAGCTTGATTTTGTCCTGTAACCTACCAAACGCACTAATCAAATCTTTCAGCCAAACCGCTTCTTTGCAAGCATGCGAAGCAGCTATGTATTCTACTTCAGTAGTGGATAAAGCCACAATATTCTGTATCTTTGACATCCAGCTAATAGCTCCACTTGAAAGACCAAAGACATACCCTGAAGTTGACCTTCTCTTATCCAAATCACCTGCAAAATCGGAATCAACATATCCACACACAAATTCACTACCTTTATTATAAGTGATACAATAATCACTTGTGCCTCTCAAATACCGAAGCACCCATTTCACTGCTGAGCAGTGTTCTTTTCCTGGATTTTCCATATACCTGCTAACAACTCCAACTGCATGCGAAACATCTGGTTGAGTACAAACCATCGCAGACATCAAACATCCTACTACATTGGCATATGGAATTCGAGACATATATTCCTTTTCTTCATCTGTATTAGGACATAAACTGGAAGAAAGCTTAAAATGGGAAGCTAAAGGGACTGACACAGGCTTCACATTGTTCATACCAAACCTCAAGAGTATTTTCTCAATATACTTCTGTTGTGATAGCCACAACTTACCATTGCTCCTGTCTCTGAAAATCTCCATGCCCAAAATCTGTCTTGTTGCTCCCAGATCTTTCATATCAAACGTCATTGCCATCTGAGCCTTTAACGTGTTGATCTCCACTATGCTTTTGCTTGCTAAAAGAATATCGTCAACATATAACACTAAGATAATGAACATGCCATCATTTAATTTCTTAAAATAAACACAATGATCATATTCACTTCTTATATATTTCTGACTCAACATGAAAGAATCAAACTTCTTGTACCATTGCTGAGGCGACTGCTTCAGGCCATACAATGATTTCCTGAGCCTGCAGACAAATTTCTTATTGCGATGCTGAACAAACCCTTCCGTTTGTTCCATATAAATTTCCTCATCTAAGTCTCCATGTAAAAATGCAGTCTTAACATCTAGTTGCTACAATTCTAAATCAAGCAAAGTGACTAATGCTAACACAATTCTAATTGAAACTATTTTAACAACTAGTGAAAAAATCTCATGAAAGTCAATGCCTGCTTTCTGAGAAAAACCTTTTGCGACCAGCCTCGCTTTGTACCTGTCCTCAGTATCATTCACACCCCGTTTCAACTTGAAAACCCATTTACATCCCACAGTTTTCCTGTCTTTCAGAAGTTCAACCAGATCCCATGTGCCATTCTTGTGTAATGCCATCATCTCGTCCTTCATAGCTTCTTTCCACTTTTCACTTTTTGAACCTTCTACATCTTCCTGATAACATAGAGGTTCATCGTCATTAGTGGTTAAAGCAACTGAAGTAACATAATCATCATACCTTCTAGGAGGACGTTTAATTCTCATAGGACCTCCTTAAAGATGTTTCTGGTGCTTCCACAATTGGCTAACTACCATCTGTAGGAACTGCTTCATGATCAGCATCTAAGACATGTTCATGATCTACATCTGAACCCTGTTCATGATCTGATTCTGAAACCTGTTCATGACTAGTATCTGAACTATGGTCATCATGACTATCATTAGAAGTGCTTTCAAAATGAATGTGTTGAAAATCAAATACATCATCCTGTTTCAATCTATTATCTACATCTAACTGTACAAGAGAGGATTCATTAAACTTTACATCTCTATTGATGATGATCTTGCAGGTAGTAGGACCCCACAATCTATATCCCTTTGTTCCATCACCATATCCAACAATGATATACCTTTTTGACTTTGGATCTAATTTAGTTTAGGCACTAGAGCATATGCATCACAACCAAACACTCTGAGTTTAGAATAATCACAAGGGTGACCTTTCCATACCTCTTGAGGAATCTTGCAACCTATCCCCGTGGATGGTGATCGATTTATCACATAACAAGCTGTAGCCACCGCTTCTGTCCACAATTCCTTTTGCAAACCGGCGTTACTCAGCATACTCCTTGCTCTCTCTAAAAGAGTCCTATTCATGCGTTCACCAACTCCATTTTGCTGAAGAGTATAAACAGTGGTCTCATGTCTCTCGATCCCTGCATCCTTGCAATAGTTTTCAAACTCCTTGGAAGTAAACTCACCACCATTGTTAGTTCTTAAAATTTTTATAGTTCTACCAATGATGTTTTCTACCAATGCTCTAAACTGCTTGAAAACTGTAAAAACATCAGACTTCATTTTCAACATGTAGACCCACACTTTCCTAGAGAAATCATCAATAAATGATACAAAATATGACGAGCCACCATATGAAGTTGTAGGGGCTGGACCCCAAACATCTGAATGGATATAATCAAGTATTCCTTTACTAGTATGTTTGCATGTTTTAAACTTTTTCTTACTTTGTTTTCCAAACAGACAATGTTTACAGAAATCTAACTTTCCAAACTTTAGATTAGGAAGTAACTTGTGATCAGCCAAAATTTTTAACCCTCTTTCGCTCATATGGCCCAACCTTTGATGCCATAAGCGAATGGAACTACTGTCATGTTCAAACACCGTAGACACATGATCTGACCCTATTCTTCCTTCTAACTGAAATAGATTTCCTACCCTCTTAGCTTTCATTACTAGTAAAATACCTTTGTAAATTTTCATTACTCCACCTTGAATTACAGTTTTATATCCATTTGTGTCAAGTGCTCCTAGTGAAATTAGATTTTTCCTTAAATCTGGTACATGTCTTACATCAGTTAACATTTTGGTTGTCCCATCAAACATTTGCAGTTGTATACTCCCTATTCCCACAATATTACATGTGGCATCATTACCCATGTACACGACTCCATCATTAATTGATCTATATGTCTTAAACCATTCTTTATGAATACACATGTGGTTTGATGTACCAGAATCTAACAGCCAATGTTGATCATGATTTGACAAATTAACTGATAACACTTCATCACTCATACCTGAACCAGATGTCGAACCTGTATCTGTCATGTTTGCTTCCTGCTTTGCTGTCGAAGAGTCTTCTTTGGATGCTTGTTGTCTCTTCCAACTGTCCTTCTTCAAATGTCTCGATTTGCCACAAAACCAGCACTTTACCTTACTCTTCTTCCCTTTCAATTTTGATCGTGAGTCGATGTGCTTACGAGAGCGTCTTTCTCTCGAACGACCTCTAGCCATCATTGCTTCTGATGTAGAGGTTCTGAATTTGACCTCTTCCTTGTCTCTTCGGACAACAAAGCTCCAACAACGTCATCAAATTCAATGGTTTCTGATGAACTAAGACTTATAGAAATAACAAAATGATCCCATGACTCGGGCAACGAGCACAATAAAGTTATAGCTTTATCTTCTATTTCAAATGTTACTTCTATACTTTCTAATTGCACCAAGAGAGTATTAAAGACATTTAAATGATCAGAAATAGTTGTACCTTCCTTCATGCACAGACTGTACAATTTTTGCTTCAGAAGAATCCTATTGGTCAAGGATTTTGTCATGTATAGCTTCTCTAGCTTTGTCCACAAACCAGCAGCAGTTTTCTCTGACACGATGTTAAACAAAACATCATCCGCCAAACACAATCAATACCGCTCAGAGCTCTTCCATCCATTTCATTCCATTCATCATCTGTCATGGGGTAAGGTTGTTTGGCTCTTCCCAATAGCGCCTTCGCCACGCCTTTTTGCACAAGCAAATCGTGCATCTTCACTTTCCAGGTCTCGAAATTATTTTTGCCATTAAACTTCTCAATCTCAAAACGAGCACTTAGAGTTTTTTCTATGTTGTATCAAACAAACAATCTCCAATTCTAAATTACAAAACGCCTCTGTCGTACTGTGTAATCACAATTTTAAAAGAAAAAACCAAAAATTTGCAAGTTTACCAGAGGGAAAATCTGTCAGGCGCTCCTGGACAGTGAAAAAATCATGCCTAAAACACATCCACTGTCTGGCGCTCCGTTGACAGCCGATCAACCGCACCAGAGCAAAATCTATTTAAGTGTCGCAAAATTGGCGTGCTTAATCCCGTCGATTCCACGCCAATCTGAAAATTGGTTCTCTGGCGCGAGTATCAGCCTCGGATCCACGCCAATTGGCGCGTTTGTTCCAAAATAAACTGCGCCAACCCGTTCTGTTGGAAATTGGCGCGACTGTCTCTGCTAAAACCGTACCAATCACTGAAACTCCACCTTCAGCCGATCTCTCACGCGCACCAGCTCCACAACCAGAGACTTGTAGGTTATGGGCCCTCCACGCTCCATTGCGCCGCTCTGATACCACTTGTTAGACTAAACAAAGTGCAGCTGAAATAAATATAGACATACACATCACAAACAAAAAAAAAATACTCATAAAACCATAACACAGAGATTTAACGTGGTTCACCCAACCAATCTGGGCTACGTCCACCAGAACAGAGGCATCGGTAATCTTATTATTTAAAGGAGATTACAAATCTAATAATTCACACATGCTCTCAGCTCTCCCCTATTTTCTCTACTTTCTCTACACACTCTTACAAATCCTCTACGGGATTACATTTCTATATAGCTGGAGCATAAAACTGAATCATAAATTCCCTTACAACAAATATAGGATGCATTAAATCCTCCTCAAAAAATACTGGAGCTAATATAGCAACTAATCCTATTGTTGTCACATACATGAGATTTTTCCCAAATTTAATAAAACCGAAAATCTCAACAAAAGTCTGCTTTGTATGATGTAGAAGTTTTATTACCCCTTTAAGATGAGTCAATTTATCACTCATTAGGGTTGGGAAATCCAAGGTTTCCTTCTTTTGATGTAATGGAGCAACATGTGATCAGGAACGAGGTGATGTCCACATGAGTGAGGTAGAGCTCATGCCAGGCTTTTTCCCACGTGCTAATCTTCATGTCCTTGGCCATATTTTGAATTTTTATTTTGTTTTATTGTAACCATTATTTTATCTATCCTTTTATTTTAGCTCCATCAACCTCCTTGGGAAAATTTCAAAGCCCTACTCAAGGTATGTGAACATGTGAGTGTCAGATCCCCAATAAGCAATGACAAGTTGTACTCAAAGAATGGAGGTGTCATATAGGGATAATAATGAAATATGGAAGGTATTAATTATGATATATGGGAAGATGGAACTATGTTATGTCAATCAATGCTTTCTGAGTAGTGCCCCTCATGTTCCAAAAAGGGCCTTCAGGGGGGGTCCCACTAGACTAGGACCAAATATTTACCCCCCAAGTAAAGAGGAGAGAAGGGGCTTCCTTTTGAAGATAGGAGAGGGTTCACAATGCTCAATAAATTATCCTCCATGTCTCTTTTGTAGATCGTTTCTACTTCAATCAATTATAAGTGAAATATTTTTTCTTCTAATCACTCCTTGTCTCCATTGTGTTTTTATTTATTTTGTCAATTCTCTCATGGTAGTATCTAGAAGGTTATTTTTATTTTTTAATGTTTCATTCTAACAATTTAATTTTACGTTGTGTAGGTTTCAACTCTTGTAGAACAAAGGGGATTTTGGACACCCATGCTAGTAATTCCAAACTAGAATTTTTGAACTAGATGGAAGCCCTTGATACCTTAACCCTACTCATTGATATTTTGTAGGTTAACTAGGAAATTAGCTTATCTTAGTCCAACACATTTAAAAATAACTTATTTTCCTTTTCTATGTGGAGGGTCATCACATTTGTATATTATAGGATCTAGCTTAATTATTAGTTTAGGGATTTCAAGAGAATCTCATTTCTTCTAGTATGTTCTTGCCATTATTCTCATAAACAATTTGGGGAAATTAGAAAGAAAATTGATCCCTATTTATCTCCCTTGTTAGAATTGATTTTATATAGTTTAAGGTAGAGGAAGTAAATTCCCACACATGCAGACATATTTTCTTTTATGCAAGGAACAGTCTCACATAATTTATGTAAGTAAAGTAAGGACCCTACAATATCCAAATCTTTATCAATTATGGCATATGTGAATGGCACATGACACTTGCACCAAATTCACTCACACACAACAAACTTCCTTTAGATCACTCTTTCCACAAAGTATGCTCTTTCCCTTGCACTGAAACTCAATCTAGGCAAATCATAAAGTCAAGTATTATCTTTAAGGAGTTCAAAAACATGAGACGCTTATTTAACAAGTTGGGTCATCCTCCCAGCTCACAAACCCTTTTAAAATAAAATTTAGCTTAACTAAATAAGTTCCTTCATCACAAGGTCACAAAATAAAGTTGGTGGCTTAAGTTAGGACTCTAGGGGTAGATATCCAAATAATCCCCATTAGTTATTCATATTTGAAAGTTACATAGAAAATGGAATTAGGGTACCTTAAATCCTGCACAATGAAATGTCACAAAGATATTGGTGAGAAGAAACTTGTAAAGGGGCTAATTCTTAGATCTATGATTTATTGGACCCCCTTGAGCCGCAAAACACTTGGTATGGGTTCCAAATCAGTGGTTGATATCCAAAAGCTAATATTCTCTCACCCACACTAGATGGAGGTAGCTCAATGGCCAAATTAGATGTAATCCTCCCACAGTGTTGACTATGGGATGCAAATGCACCTAGAGGTAATTTTGAATGACATAAGAAGAATTTCTAGCCACTCTAAAACATGCCCCAAAAACCTCTCATTATAACTCTCCCTTTAAACTTCACTAGTTTTGTTCTAGTTGATGCCTCCCCACTATAAAAAACTTTCAAAAGGGCCAATTACTCTTTGAGTGGAAGGATTTTAGGTCTTATAGGGATTTAATTTTTCATGTTTTTCACCATCATTGAAAATATTGTTTTTTTATTAATACATTTAAACATCATAATAATTCATAATTCAAATCATCACTTTTTTATTTATATTGTTTTATTAAAATAGTTTATGCATCAAAACAACTTGAAACCCACCCCTTTGAGTGCATATACATTGCTAAAAAGCATACGATGTTGAAAATAGCAACAAGAAATGCTAAAAATAACATTCAAAATATTCCAATTTTGATTTGTCCTTGAATTAGAATTGAGAATTCAAATTCAAATTTAGTCTCACCAGCTGCTTGAAAAATAATTAATTAATTCACTGTGGATTAATTATTCAGAGAAATTCAAACATGAAGTCTTTGTGAATTCATGCAATGGTTATCCCTTTGATTGAGGAAGTTATCCCTTAATTAAGGAGATAAGGATGAGTTGTATTTGAGTTGTAATTAGTTAGCTCAGTTAATTGAGTTAAGTCCAGTTAAATTAGTTCCAAACATTTGGAGGAACTAATTGTGTGTTCAGTTAGTTAATGCATGCATGCATGAAACTAGTATACTCCAGATAACTGAATATTCTCTCATAAATAATTCATGCATGTCAATTCAGACAAAGGTCCAGTTGAGATTAAAGGTAGGGACAATGTACTATCAGTTGCAAGAATTTTCCTATAAGAAAATCTCTCACATGCAGAAGGAATTATTCCTTGAGATTTGTGCAGTTTTATAGCATGTTGGAGCAGTGTGTGAGATCAGTGTCACACAAGGTTACAACTAGAGCACCTATGGAAAACTGCGAAAGGAAATAGGAGGCTTGGAGGACAGAGGGAAAGGCATATGTGTTGTTTATTCTGTCTATGAGTAGTGAGGGATTGTAATGAGAGATGGATAGTTGTGTGAGAGCTGAATTTGAGTGAAATCTCTGAGATATTTCTATTGAATGACAATACATATAGCGGGTTTTTTAGCTGAGGCTTTCCCTAGAGTATTATTATGTGGTTCATGTGTGATTGATTCTTCTTCTCTGTTATATATGTTCAATTTGATCTTGCTCAAATCGATTAATCTTCCGCAAGTTTGATTGTATAAGTAGATTAAGTATTTTGCTTTAGTATATTTCATAATCAGGCTAATCTATAGTGAGAATTTCTACATAGGGGGCCAAATTGCACCTCATTGTTCACATTTCCTTCAATGACTCCAACCATTAGTAGGAAATGTTCCTGATCTTATGGATTTTCTAGCTTGATCCTCACCACAAAATTCACCACCTAACCCCAGTTTGTTAGGCTCATCTATTTAAGAGCAACTCTTCTTGGTAACCCCCCACCTAGTAGTAACCCTTTTTGCATAGTTTCCAAATCCATGCCATGGAGACCACACAATTGGACTCCCATCTATGGCTTCACTCTATCTTCTAGATTTAACCAAGTTGATAACATTTCTCATGATGCTAGATGGCCTCAAATGCCTACAAATATGCCTTCGAAATCCAAAAAATTCAAAGGAAAGCCGAGGGGAAGACCCCACTATGAATGTCATGGATTTTTCATTTATGGTGCTTCGTAATGTGTATATTTTTTTTTCTTATTGTTTGTGTACACTCGTATTACACAATCATCAACAAAATATCAAATCAAAGTCATATGTGAGTAAGGAACCCAATGTTGTACACATAGAAAGAGGAAATTTCTTTAACTAAACGAACTTCCAGGAAATCTAATCTATTTGGCATATAAAGTAAAATAATTGATTCCATTCATAAATCTAATCAAAATATAAACAAAGAAATCAACAATTGTGTTGAAATATAGCCTAATTGGTGGCACCTCACATGATAAACTCCATTTAGTCCATTTACTAAGCAATACCGGGAATAGTGTGATTCCATTGGACCTTAATTTTGTAGCATAACCCACATGAAACTTAAAACATAAAATATATCACATAAAGAGTGAAATAAAATGATAACATACTAAATGAATTAATAAAGGAGAGAATTAAAATCACACATAAATATGTGAAGTTACAAACAACACCATCCCTTACCTCGAGTGGGCTCATCAAGGTTTTTCTTGTGCAACCTCTTATAGAATCACCAAAGTATTGTTATATCATGATCTAGACATAGACTTTAATCTTCAATAGATACATAATTAATTAATTGTAATATCAATCCTACAAAATAAGAGTTGCGAGTCCCCTTGAAACTTGATATACAATTTTAAAACAAACATACAAAATAAAATTGATTACAATATTTTAATTGGCCATGTAACTCAATTGGTTTTAACATCCAACCATTGGTTCATTTTTCAACCGACCAAACCATTAATTTCCCTTATTCCATGTTGAATCCCAAAATTGTCTCTTTTTTAACACCTTCTTAGATTCCATCCTCCATTTTGATTCTAATAAATCTAATTGAGCATCAGTCCACAAAGTTGATCACAATAGAAGGTACTAAACATATTTTATTTCATAAGTCTCATTGTTTTTTATTATTTAACTTAATATTTGCATGAGCTACTGAATTGCACCAATTTTGTAGCTAATGACTGATTCTGCAACAAAGTCAAAGGTTTGATAGGTTTCAAAATTCCAGTCGAGGAATGGAACATATGGGCAGGTGGCTAATATCTGGCACAATGATATTTATCTATCTCCACGGTCTAGATTGATGATGAGAACACCACATAGGCCCAGTCAACGCGAAAGTCAAACAATGAAGAAGGAGCTGAAGGCAAACGAGGCGAGTGAGGAAATTAATTGAAACAAATATTTAGCCTCATGATTTTCTTCTTCGATAGAAAATCATGAGAAAATCATGATATATTATCTTTTTATGATATTTTTAGTCTCTTTCAAGTAGGATAAGCTCATAAATATCTAAATAGTTATTTCATGGAGGTTATAAATCTACCTCTCGGCATGACAAACACAGTCTTGCATATATTATTTGAAAAACTCTGTTTTATAGTTATAAAACCCTGTTTTATTTGATATCTGTGTTGTGCGATTACCTTGATGCGTATATAGTCCATTTGAAGAGTCGTGCTATTGCCTACATCTCGCAGGAGGCCCCCTTTGAGTTGTAATATTTTACTATTTTCAAAATAACATTTCAATTCCGCATGTTATACTGTGTTTAATTCATTTATTTTACTGATAGTTTGATTGTTAATGAATACTCTTAACAATGATCACATAATTGATAACAAAGTACATTTTTCTTAATCATTTTGTTGTATGATGGATGAGTGAAGTCTAGATCTCTTGTGCACATGATAAGTAGTATAGTAGAGTGTGGATTGAGTTATGATTTATAGTACAGATTGAGTTTGGTGAAAAGGATTTCAATTTTCAATTAGTATTAATTTTCTCTTTTTCTATTAGAGTGATTTAAATTTAGTTTCATCAATTGGTTGAATAAGTGTGATATTTACTTTTGCAAAGTGTGATCTTACTTTCAAGAAAGTGTAATTTTTCCTTCAATCAAAGTGTGATATTTCATTTAAGAAAGTGAAATAATTTTGATTTCATGTTTAAAAGTGACATATTTAATTTCATGTAAGAGAAATGAAAACATGTTCATCTCAATATGTAAATTTAATCTAGGAATTTCTTGAATAATCAGGACTTCTAGTACGCACAGTACACATACACTTCATCAGTATACTATCCATGGTAGATAATTTATGTAGTAATCTACAGGGAAAAATTTAAGAACCACTCTAAATTTATATGTATAATAAATGGGTGAATCCCCATGATACATAGGAAAAATGGGAGGCGATTTTATCAATAATATAATATGTATATATAATTATTTTGGCGAATCTCTCACCGGATTATATTATCGTGTAAAGTCATGGCGAATCTACCACTGAATTATAAAATCATGTAAGATCTTGGCAAATCTTTCATTGAATAATAAAAAGTGAAGTTTTGGCGAATGTTTTGTTAAAGTATGAAACCATATATGATAATAGGAAAACATATTCATTAAATTGTAATATACTAACATACATGTTTGGAAAAAAGAAACATAATTTTCTCTTCCTACAAACAATGTTGCAAGTTTTAGTGGCCATGTTTGTCAAGTTTCTCACTGTACACTCTTTCATATCCTTCTATTAGTTTTGATAATATTCCACAACAAAGTTCTTGTAGGTGTTGATCTTAACCACCAGTTCTGTCAAAGTAGGAGAGATTAATCTTTTCTCTACCACTTTTGTCAAGCTACCAAATTTCTTTCTTATTCCATAGAGTCCAACTACAAGATAAAAATATATATATATATATTTTGTACCACTTTTTTCAAGCTATCAAATTTCTTTCTTATTCCATAGACTCCAACTACGAGATAAAAAAAACACATTTTGTTTACCCTAACACGCCAACAAGTAGCAAGCCCCAACTATATAATATAAGAAAGTAGTAGGTATCCCAAAGGCCTGAAGGGGATCTAATGGAAAGAAGTGACCATTGTCAGAAGCCTTCCAATCAATATATTAATATATACATATAGATTTATTATTATTTTAATTGGAAATCTTCAATTAAATAATAAAATTTAATTACATCTCTCCCAATCTAAATTGATTATTAGCATAATTCACTACCTTCATACGTCTTGCATTTTTTAACAACGTTGTAACATGTGGATTAATTTCCTTTTTGGTGCACAATCTCCGCCTTTTAGGACAATATGGTGCACTGGCCCAACCCCTACAGATCATTACGACAAATTAAGAAAAACAGAGAAGATGAAAGGTTGTACAAACCAACATATTTTTCAAGCACTGGCCCAACCCCTACAGATCATTACGACAAATTAAGAATAATAGAGAAGATGAAAGGTTGTACAAACCAACATATTTTTCAAACAACTAATCCAACATCAGTACCTTAACTTTTTCATGAAGATATCATATTGACAACGTTTGAAAAATGGTGGGAAATCTGGGCACTGACTATCTCTCTTCTACGAGGGTGATGCGGAAAGAGTGATAAGATTTCACTATTTTGATTTTTTTTTGTTAAATCGGAAAAACCAATATTAATGGAGATATTGGTATTTTTTACTAAATTTTGTGAAGTGACTAAATGTAGCTTTAACCGTTAAGATGTTTTTTATAATATAATCTCCTAAGTCTATTTAATATCTTCATTATCATAAAAGCCAACCTATATCCATATTAACTCCACTTCTACCACTCTTGGAGGGATGAAATTTATTTATCCCTCTCAACACTTGGTAGACCCAGAATTAAGATGGATTAAGCTGATAGAATTTCCCCTTTAAATAGTCTATGCTCACATGAATTCCATGATATTACCATGGGTCAATACCATGGGTTATCATAAACCTGGAGCTTAAAAACTACTATTAGTAATTTATAAAAATTAATAAAATTCATAATTGATTTTTATTTTAACCAAATTAAAATGTTTAAGTGACATTAAATTACAAGATCCATTTTTACCCTTGATCTAGCAAGCCGGAGGATCAAATATTTTTTCACTCTATGCTAGTTTGCATATATCACGATATTTGATCCCCCGGGGCTTAGTAGATCCAGAGTAAAGATGGATCTATGCTGGTTTAATTCCCCCCTTTAAATACCCTACATTCCACGTGAATACCATGGGTCAATACCATGTGCCATATTTTTTTTTATTAATACTAATATTAGGGTTAATAATGTTTTTTTTGCATGGTATTAATAATAATTTGGCCCATGGTATTTGGCCCATAGGCTTCACCTAAATATAACACATTTTTTAGTGCTCTTAAATATAATGTGACTTCTGGAGTAAATATAAAAAAAAATGATTTATTTATTTACCATACCTCTTGTTTATTTATATTTTTATTAATTTACCATACCTCTTTTATAAATATGGTATTTGGCCCATAGGATTCACTTAAATAAAACCTCTTTTTTGAGCCTTCTTAAATAGAAAGAGGGTTATGGACTAAATATAAAAAGAGGTTTTATTTATTTACCATACCTCTAGTTTATTTATATTTATATTTATTTACCATACCTTTGGAGTAAGTATAAAAAAAAGGTTTTATTTATTTACCATACTCCACTTTATTTATATTTTTATTTATTTACACGTAAATATAAGGTGACTTATGGAGTAAATATAAAAAAATGTTTTCCATTATTCTTTATATGATTATGACTAAACAGATGCAAACTTGGAATATGGCAAGAACATTATTCAATCTTTAAATAAACATGAAAATAAGAGACTTGAATTTTTAAATAAAAGGAATTATTCTTTTGTGACCATTTGTTCCAAAAAAAAAGGTCATTTTCTCGAAATTAACCCCAATACCATGAAATATGGGAAAATGAAGGAAATTTTTTTTAACTTGGAATATGGAAAGAACATTATTCAATCTTTAAATAAACATGAAAATAAGAGACTTGAATTTTTAAATAAAATGAATTTTTCTTTTGTGACCATTTGTTCCAAAAACTAAGGTCATTTTCTCGAAATTAACCCCAATGCCATGAAATACTGGAAAATGAAGGAAAAAAACTTTTTTACACCGAATGTGGAGGGTGACATAACTATCATAAATACATATTCTTGAAAATTAGGGTGAATGGAAGGTTGTAACTCCTAATCTCAAGGGCTAAATTTACTTTTTTTACTCTCTCCCTTAAAATAAGGTGGGCTAACCTCCATACCTAATTTTTTATAAAAAAAAATTGAGGCGATTTGTAACAATGCACTGTGATACAAAATAAAATATTTGCCCAATAAAAATATAAAACCCCTTAATTTCGCCCAAGGGCGAAAATTCACCCCTAAAATTTTCCATGGTAATTTAGCATCAATTAAATTACCAAACATTTTGGCGTCATTGTCGGGGAAGTGTATATAGGAGTCTTTTTCTTTTCATTTAAAAAAAAATCGATTTGCATAGGGAAAGAGATTCTAGAGGTAGATTTGTAGGTACAGGTAGAAGTTTGATTCCAACATCATCACTCACCCCACCATGACCTTATAGTGCCACACCATCCAGCCAAACTCATATTCCATCAATTGCAAGCGAACATAGACTTCCTGAAGTACTTAGATCTAAAATCCAATATAAATATTCACCAACTTCCTCTACTAAAACCGTAGTAGAAGAATAAGATCCTACATCCCCAACTGAAGGAATGATTTTTCTATCTTCAACTCGAGAACAAATTCTAGGAAAATAACTATAAATCCCTAGTGAAGAAGACGAAGAAGAAACCTATTTTAACATTCCATTGATAGAAGAACTAGAGGAGCTAGATGAGGAACTAGAAATCCCAATATTGGAACCATACATTAGCTTTGAGATATCTACAATGGTAGGAGAAGAGGAAGGATAAGTACATAACGTGAATGGGAAAAACCTAGGACTGGAGGTGGAAGAGGAGGAAATAGAGGAGGTGGAAGAGGTGGGGGAAGAGGAAGAGGAGGTGATAGAGGAGATCTAGAACCTTTTGGATTTCCCATCTTTGATGAAGATACCACAACCACAATGAAAAATATTTCACCCTCCATCCTTCCTAATTTTCATGGATTAAGAAATGAGGATCTTGAAACATTTATCTTTGAGCTTGAAGTTTTGTGTAGATCCTATGACTACTTGCTTGATACTCAAAAGTTGAAATTGTTTCCATCCATTCTTAAGGTTGCAACATTAAAATGTTTTATGGGAATAAATTAAAACTGCATTCTTAGAAAAATACAAGGACTATTGTATGCCCCATAACCTTAAAGATGAATCATTTAAATGAAGCAAAAAGAATATGGAAATCTTGAAGATTTGGTTGAAATATTTGCTTATAATGTAAAAAGGGCTAAAATGCATAATCTAGATGAAGAAACTTTGAAAGATCTCTTACTAAAATCTATCAAAGATGAGTGGATAGATCTTCTAAATTTGATGGGTAAAGGAGATATTTCTCAGTTATCATTTGGAGATATTTGTGAGTTATGCATACACATTTCAAGAGGAAAGGCAAGAACTGGGAAAAATCTAAGAGATCATGTTATGTCTAGGATTAAGAAATATTCAGCTGGGATAGTAAGTAGGGCTGAAATAGGTAATTTTCTTGACAAATTTAAAACTAATATTTTGGGGAGTCTTAGTGAACAAATAGATACCCTTAAAATAAAAAATAAGAAAAAGGCTGAAAATGTTGCATTATCTATCTTTTGTCCAAAATGTAGAAAGAATCATGCCTTGAGAGAATGCCCTCTTGACTTAAAAAGTGTGGAAACTTGTGTTATATGTGCAGAAAATCATGATACAAAGGAATGTCCTTCAATACCGGGTCTTAAAGTTGTCTATAAAGAGGAAGTAATTCCAAATCAAGTAGAACCTCTTTGTTTTATTGCCAATATACCATGGTAAAATCCACAATCGAATATGACTCAAGGTTTCAACACTCAAACATATGTACGACCATCACAAAGTAATTGGAAAACACCTATGCCTTGGAAACCTTGGCCTCAACCTTGGGCACAAGGATGGAAATATCCTTTGGGAAAGTATCCTCAATATACTCAACCTTACCATGTTTTTCCACCATAATATTTTCCTTAGCCTGTTCAACCCTCTCAACCTCAAAATCCAAACCTACAACTTTCACTACCATTTCCACAAAATCCAAATCAACAGCCTTCTTAGCCACTTCCAAATCCAAATAATAAAAATTCACAGTCTGTTTACAAAATGGAAGGACAAAGTTTCAAACTTACATGATAACTCCATTAGATCTAAATAATGTCCAACTTAGATCTGGTAGAGTATAGGAAAATAAGTCAACATCTGTTGTTATCCATGAGTCTGAAAAGGATAACCTCTCTGAGAAAGAGGCATCTCTTCATCAAGAGGAAAATATTAAAAAAAACAACCCTTATACATTTTCATGATGCTCTAATAGACTCAACTCCCATTATAGAACAACCTTCAGTTTCTATTCAAAATCCACCTTTTCTTGAAAGATTGAAAATTGACAAAGGGGTAGAAAAATAGATTGTGTTGCCTCATTATGACATGATAGATGAACTAAATAATGTTTGTATAAAAATTCATTTGTTACAAGCTATCAAATAAATACCAATATTTGGAAAGACGATCAGGCAGTTAAATATAAAAAAAATAGGAAGACAAAGGAAAGAAGTTAAAAGAATCCAGTTAGTTGGAAAAATTGCAGATATCATGATTGGAAAGACAACAATTAAAAAATATCTAGATCCAGGAAGTCCCATTGTGAAAACACACATTAATGGTGTTGATATTCCAAATACATTGATTGATTTAGGAGTAGCCATAAATATCATGAGTAAACAAACTATGAATCAATTGAAACTTCCTAATCTTCAATATACACCTACATTATTACAATTAGCAGATAGATATGTTATTAAACCTGATGGTGTGTTAGAAGATGTATTCGTATCTTTAGATTCTTGGGAATATCCTATTGGCTTCATGATATTGACACCCAAGAATAATCTAGGATTACACCTAACTATAGGTAGATCACGACTAGTTACATCTTATGCTTTCATAAGTTGTAGATCTAGTGATATGTTTATCTCTAATGGAAGTGAAAAAAAAAATGCACACTATATACTCCTATAAAAACAATGATATAAGTAGAAAGTGAAGCATGGATAGATGATGATAGTGAAAATTTTGATATACAATCAATTTTTTCCACTTCACAAATAGATGAAGAAGATCATATTTTGAATTTAATGGAAAATAATGAATCTTCTTCATATTGTCAATAAAATCAAAGTTTTCAAGAACAATGTAATATTGAATATCTAACATCTTGTCAAATGGATTTACATTCTATGGAGAAATTTGGAAATTATTTAATAGAAAATTTTCTAGGGAAAACTTTAAATATTAATGATAATCGGGAAGAATCTCAAATGACAGAATTAGTAAAGACGTTACAAGAAAATTCCTCTTCTTATGCATGGGAATACACTGATATGAAATGAATTGGTCCTAACACTTGTATGCATCATATATATAAAAGAAAACTTCAGACCAATCTGGAAATCTCAGAGGGGGATGAATCCAAATCTAAGGGAGATTGTTAAAGAGGAATTACAAAAAAACATTTAATGCAAATTTCATTTATCTAATATTAGATAATGAGTGGGTTTCACCATTGGTAATTGTTCTGTAAAATAATGGAAAATGGAGAGTATGAATTGATTATAGGTAATTGAATAAAGTTACTTTAAAATATCATTTTACACTTCCTTTTATAGATCAAGTCCTTGATACATTGGCAGGGAAAAATTATTTTTCATTCTTGGATGGTTTTAATGGATATAGCCAATTAGCTCTAGAAGATCAAGATAAAATAACTTTTACCTGTCCATGGGGAACTTATTATTATCGAATACTTCCTTTTGGATTATGTAATGCACCTACAACATTCGAAAGGGAAGTTTTTGGAATTTTTTCTGATCTAATTCATGATTGTGTAGAAGTTTAACATGGATGATTTTACTATCTATGGAAACTCTTTTGAATAAGCTCTTAAAAATTTGGAAAATTTTCTCATTATATGTAAAGAAAAAAATATGTCCTTAAGACATGAAAAATGTTTTATGATGTTCACTGAGGGAATTGTTTTAGGACACCATATTTCAAGAAATGGAATTAAAGTGGATGCATCTAAGGTAGAAGTCATTTCTAAATTATTAGTTCCAACTTGTCAAAGAGATGCTAACATTTTTCTTTGTTTGACTGGCTATTAAAGAAGATTTATAGAAAACTTTACAAAGATAACCTCTCCACTTTTCAAATTTCTTATAAAATATTGTGAATTCATTTGCAACTCTGACTACCAAAAGTATTTTCAAACATTGAAAGAAAATATGTACGAAGCACCCATCTTGAGAGGACCAAACTGGAAATTACCTTTTCACATTTTGACTGATGTATTAGATACAACTTTAGGAGTTGTATTAGGACATAAATATTTAACTCCTTATACCATTTAATACACAAGTAAAAATTCGACTCCTGGAGAGTTAAATTACACTGTAACAGACAATGAGTTTTTATCCATTATACATGCCATCAATAAATTCAGACATTATATCACTGGTTATGAAATCTTCATTCACACAAATAATTCTACAACTAGATATTTAATGAATAAATCAATTACTAATGACATTATTATTATATGGCTATTGTTATTAAAAGAATTCAATATTACTATTTTGGATAGACCTATAAGACAAAACACAGTTGATAATTTTCTATCTATAATCCAAAATGATAATAATGATGTTCCTGTAGAAGATCATTTTCCTGATGGATATATTTTTGTAATATCTATTAACTCTTCTTGGTTTGCAGATATTTCTAATTATTTGTCTACAGGGAAGTTACTTTCATACTTGTCTCCTTGAGAAAAAAAGAAGGTTATTCAAACTCATGCACCTTATTCATGGATAAATGAAGAATTTTACAAGACACATCATGGCTTAATCACTGAAATATGTGTTAGAGAGGATGAAATACCAGAGATATTAAAATCTTGTCATGATGAACCATGTGGAGGATATTTCGCTGATAAAAGAACTACCTCTAAAATCCTTCTCTTATGATATTATTGGCCTTCTCTTTTTTAGGATGTGAAGGAATATGTTAATAGATGTGACAATTTTCAAAGAATGGGGAAACTTGTTCCTTCAGATGAAATTCCTCTACAACCCCGGGTACTTATTGAACCTTTTGAGAAATGGGATTTGGATTTTGTTGGTCTAGTAAATCCACCATCAAGACATAAAAGGTATATTATTGTTTGTATATATTATGTCACAAAATGGGTAGAAGCTAAATCACTTCCTTTTTCTACTGAAAATGCTATAGTTTCATTTCCTTTTAAGGATATTTTTACTCATTTTGATGTCCCAAGGGAAATTGTGACAAATCAAGGCACTCAATTTACATCCAATTTGGTACAAAAGATAATGGAGGAGTACAAAATCAAACGTTGGAAGTCAACTCCATATCGTCCAAAATCCAATGGACAAGTTGAATCTACTAATAAATTAATTGAAACAATTCTTACCAAGACTGTGCATCTACATAGAAGAGATTGGGTAGAAAAGCTTCCAGAAGCTTTATGGGCATATTATACCACATGGAGAAGCACAACAAGACACACTCCTTATGGACTTGTTTATGGAAAGAAAGGAATGTTTCTTATTTAGTTCTAGATAAAGACTTTTAAAACAGCAACCTAGTTGGGTCTTGATCTATCATAATCCCAAAGACAAAGAATAGAGAAATTGAATGAACTTGATGAGATACGACAAGATGTTATTCATAGAACCAATATAGTCCAACAACAAAGATCCAAGTGGCATGATAATTTTATCAAAGAAAGAAAATTTTAGCTTGGCGATTGGGCATTACTTCTCAAAGTTTAAATATTTTCAAGGAAAATTTCAAACTCATTGGCCTGTTCCTTATGAGATTGAAACTATCTTTGATAATGGAGCAGTTAGAATCAAAACCATTGATGAAGAAAAAGTAAATTTCCTTGTAAATGGTCATAGATTACGAATATATCATAAACCATTAACAAGGGAAGAATTCATAAGAAATATGCAAGATAATCTTGATTTGAAGTTGGTCAAGGAAGATTCTTCTTCCTCTCCAACTTAGCCTTCTACTTTCTTTTTCAAAATAATAATAATAATAATAATGAATGAAAATAAAATTTTGTATAAACATGAAAACCAACATTGTTGGCATGTTTATACAGAAAATCTAAGTTGAAAACCAAGAACCCTTGGCAACATAGATTTTCTTTTTAATTCCCTATTCTTGTCCCATTTCTTTTTATTCCTCTTTTGAAAAATAAGATAGCTATAGAATTGTCAAAAATTTGCAGCTGTCATGGAATTCTATAGCTGACTTGACAGATTGCAACTAGGGAAAATGAAGATCATGGAAAAAATAAATTGGATGAAGATTATAGCTAAGAAACCTTAGTACAACCTACAAAAAGGAAAAATCAAAATTAGTAAGGTAAAACAATAGGTATGTAAATATTAATTAAATAATAAAGAGAAAAAAAACATTGAATTATGAATTAAACAGATGTATGACTATTGCTACCGCCATTTTGTGTAATGATTACTTTTATTATGATATAACTTCGGTTCTAACGAAAATATATTTTCAAAAGATATAACTCCAATATGAACCTTGATATCATTTAAATTCACTCCCTTTATTCCATATTAAATTCCACTTCCTTTGCATACCATTCAATTTCTTGGATCATTCCACTTGACCCTGTTCCATTGCCGAAAACACCTCACTTATTACCCCAAATTCCATCCTCCATAATTGAATTCCTTCCATAACCCTGTCAAAGAGAGCAATTAAGGGATACAAATTCGTCATCATGGGATTCATTGTACACTCAGAGCCAAATGGGGCTGAATTCCTTGAAGGATACCCGCAGGTGAAACAACAGTTGCAGCAAGCGCAATGATTAGAGTTTATGGAAAATTTTGATGGGCATGAGAACGAAGTGATACAATCATTTGCTAGAGCATATGATGTTTTAGAGGCAGAAATTGGAAACATTAGGCTAGTTTTGACAGAGTCATTTGTAGCAGAAGGTACAAGATTACCGAGAATCAGGGAAGTCTGGTTCAAAAATAGAAAAATCAAAGAAAAAGAATGGGAAGTCTTCCTCAAAAACCCAGGTATGGATATCTATGTTCTTAAGAAATTAATTCTAGTCACATCCTTAAAGAATAAATGGAGGAATTTATTGTTGATTATTCAAAAATTCATGAAGTGAGGAAAAATTTTAAGAGCTTTAGTTAACGGGGGGGCGATAGCGGGAATGAAGTAGGAAGACAACCAGGGTTTCGAACTGTCACAGAGGCAGTCCTCAATGAAAGGATGCACAGGAGGGAGCTCCACTCTCTCATACAAGCAGGTTGTGGCTAGCAAGGGAAAAAAACCAATGGAAAAGGATAGAGAGCCTTCAGATGGAAAGGATAGAATCAATGAAGAAGAACAGGAGGGAACTAAGTAAAGGGAACACAATGATGCATTGGAAAATGAGGAAGAAATCAAGGAACAAAGCACACATGGGACCATGCAAACCCAAGGCGGCGGTAACTCCAAGAGTCATTTTAAATGATCCAGCGCTGCAGGTGCACAGGGATCACATGAAAACATATGCAATCATTTTTAAATTCATGGGGTTGTGGCCCACTAAAAAAGCATTACAAACATGGATTAAATACCACTGGAAACCAAAAGGCAGCATTGACCTACATCTTGGGTCCAAGGGATTTTTCACTGTAGTATTTGCAAATATTGAAGATAAGGACAGAGTGTTTGAAGGAGGGCCATACTTTTATGCTACAGCAAGCCTCTATATGTGACCTTGGATTATGAACTTTGTTCCGGAATGTGAAACTTTTACTTCAGTCCCAGTCTGGGTAAGGCTCTATTCTCTACCTCTTGATTACTGGCAAACAGAATCTCTATCAGCCATAGGAAATAAGTTAGGGCATTTTGTCAAAGTTTTTGAGGCTACTAGAAGGGGAAAGTATACTTCCTTTGCCATAATATGTGTGGAGATGGATCTCTCTGGAGCTTTGTCGGATGAGGTTATTCTGGAAGTTTTTGATGAGAAATGGATACAAACAGTAGATTATGAACATATTCCTTTCAGATGTCGCAAATGTCACGAGCATGGACATCTATTTAGAGCACAAAGGAAAAGGGGGCAAAAGAGGACTAAGAACACGCAAAGCTGTAGGGCAGCAAGTTAACCAGAACACATTCCAAGTCATCGAAGTAAACGAAGGTCCAATAGATACTGCTAAAGCAAAGGAAGGAAGCCTAGTGGAGGAGGAGAAAGAAGAAGAAAGTGAACAAATACAAGAAAACAACAAACAAAAATAATTTATGCTAAGTACTGCAGAACAGGCAATGGATCTTGAAATGACCCAAAGTGAGATGGATATGGAGGACCATGAACTCCAGGAAATTCTTGAGAAAGAGAACCTAAATTTAGAAGGTTTCTTAAATCAAGGAACCAAAGAAGGGTTAGACTCGTTACCTACAGAGGATTTCAATAGGGTTCAGTAGCTATTTTTATGGAAGACCCAAACTACAGGGTTGGACAGACTAAAACACAAAGATAGACAAGTCAACGAAGGAGTGAAAACGATGAAAAATATAGTAGGACTAGCACCCAGAATCCCAGGAAAGAAGAGGGGCAGAAAAAAGAAGAACGAATTGTTGATGGAATGCGGGAAGCTAATGATATATTCAGGTAAGATGAAAGACCTATCCAATTACTCCTTTACTAATATTTAATTATGAATTTCACTTCTTGGAATATCAGGGGTCTAGGTAGTAAAAGGAAACAAAGGTTACTGAGTAATAGAATGAAACAAGCATCTCTAGATGTGATTTTCATTCAGGAAACTAAGTGTTCCATTCAGAAGATAAGAGATATCCACAGTAAATGGCTCAATAAATTTGAGTTTCTGGAAGTCAAAGCAGAGAATACAGGAGGAGGTATTCTCACTCTCTGGAATCCACAAAAAATCGACTTAATATATGTGGAGGCATCTAGGGATTATTGATCTATAGTAATCCACCTAGTAGGAGAAAAGGAAACCTATCTGGTTACAAATGTCTATGGACCACAAAAAATGGATGACAAAATTAGGCTTCTAAACTCTCTGGAGATTCTCAGAAATAGACATGTAGGAATACCCTCGATCTTAGGGGGTTATTTCAACATGATTAAATCACTCACGGAAAAAAAAAAGGGGGGGAACTAGAGTTCTTAGCAAAGACTCTTTGGCTTTTCAAACCTTTATTGATAAGATGAAGCTGGTGGATATTGAAATGAATAACGGAATCTTCACCTGGAACAATAAAAGAGGAGGAGAGTCTCAAGTAGCTTCCAAATTAGACAGATTCATAATCTCAGAGGATCTTATGCTCAATGACAAGGAAATGGTAGCAAGAGTGCTACCCTTTGGTAGTTCAGATCACTAGTCGGTACAACTGGAGGTTCAGGGCATTGGTAACCCTAGGAACAAACCTTTTAGATTTGAGAACATTTGGCTTTCCCACCCAAATTTCATCAGCAATGTAACCAAATGGTGGGCAGAGGATTTAAACATTCAGGGAACCAGAATGTTCCTCCTACAGAAAAGATTAAAACACATCAAGCTCTGGCTTAAAGATTGGAACAAGAATGAATTTGGTAATATCTTTGAAGAGAAAAAATGATTGAAGGCAGACTGCAAGAAATTAACGAAACCCTTATCAAAGAGGGCCATGACAAAGTCCGAAGTGTTCAAGCCACCAAATATCAGCAACAATGGGAGAATATATGCAAACAAGAGGAAATATTTTGGAGACAAAAATCTAGAGTCCAATGGCTAAAAGAAGGTGAACGTAATACCAGATTTTTTCACAAATCCACCATGGCAAACAGAGCACATAATAGAATTTCTTTGATTAAGGATAAAAGAGGAAATAATCTCAAATCTCATGAAGATATAGAGGTAGTTCTAGTCCAGTACTTTAGAAACATAGCACAGGAAACCTGCTATGAAAGAGATCACTACATCCAGGATTTCACTAAGCACATACCCACGTTAGTTTCTAGAGAGGATAATGTTAACCTTTACAGGCTTGTGACCGAAGAGGAGGTAAGTGGGGTTCTCAAAGAAATGCAAAATGGTAAGGTTCCTGACCCGGATGGCTTGAATGTCGATTTCTTCAAAGCTTGCTGGAATATTGTCAAACAGGACATTTTGCAGGTAGTGGAAGATTCCATGAGGCATAGAACCATTTTGAAAGATCTAAATTCCTCTTTTATAGCCCTGATCCCTAAACAGGATCTGGCTCAAACCCCTGATAGATTCAGACCTATAGCTCTATGCAATGTGATTTACAAGATAATATCAAAGGTGGTTGCAAACAGACTCAAACCCCTCCTGCCTTCACTAGTTTCAGGGGAACAATCTGGATATGTGGAAGGAAGGAAAATTCTTAATAACATCATCTAAGCTCATGAAGTGGTGCACTCTCTTACCAGTAAGAGAAAAGCTGGAATGATCATGCAACTGGACATAGCCAAAGCTTATGATAAACTAAATTGGAACTATATCAGGAAGGTTCTTATTGCTTTTGGGTTTGATCACAATTGGGTAAGATGGATCCTGGCTTTGATTAATTCTTCTAGTTTTTCAATTCGAATCAGTGGCTCTCCTTCAGAGACTTTTAACCCTTCCAGGGGCCTTAGGTAGGGTGACCCTCTCTCTCCCTTTCTCTTCATCCTCATGATGGAAGGACTGGGTAGGGCTATCAAGCATGCAAAAGTAGTTGGTAACATCAAGGGGATACAACTCTCCGACAATGGACAAGCCTTAACTCATAAACAACTTGTGGATGATACCGTGTTGCAGGGAATACCCACAGTCAAAGAAGCTCTTGCTTACAAACAAATCCTCAATGATTTTGCCATGGCCTCTAGTATGGAAGTTAATCTTTCCAAATCTAAGATTTTTTTCTTCAATACTAACATTGCTATTTAGAGGAACATATCTAGAATTCTAGGCTTCCAAAGAGACTCTCTCCCCTCAAAATACCTGGGGGTTCCATTAACTGCAAAACTGTTACACAAGAGTATTTGGGAGATGATGATTAGCAAGCTACAAGACAAGACCAAGAAATGGACAATCAGATCATTAAACCTGGCTCGCAGGTTGGTCCTCACAAAGGCTGTGCTTCAATCAATCCCAATCTTTATTCTTTCAACTATCCCTGCCCCTAAAGGAATTCTGCATCAATGAGAAACATTCAAAGAGACTTTCTTTGGGGCAAGGGGGAAGAAAAGAAGAAATGGCCTTAGTTGCCTGGGAAAAAGTTTGCAAACCCAAGAATCACGGAGGTCTAGGATTGGATGATCCTGACATGCTTCAGGTCAGGACAGAGAGGCCGAGAAGGGTCAGATCAGCCACAGAAGGATCAAATCAACCATCTATGGACAACCCCTTGCTTGACAAGGGTAGCCGCAGATGAAAGGAGGGTTTCTAGGTCAATTGGATGGAACAAGGGTGAACTGTAAGAAACCCTCACTTTCCACTGTTGACATAATGATATCATTACAGTTTTGAGTTGCTCACTAGTTCAATGGCATTCATTTTGGATCCTCAAATTGGCAAGGAATTTTGTCTCTAATCATTGTACTTTCTCTCTCTGCTGAACATTTGATATTAATAATAAGATGAATTGATCAAGGGTTTTCCCCGTCGTGGGGTTTTTCCCTAGCTTGAGCCATATTTTGTGTCCTCTTGTCTTCGCTTGTCGTATACACCTTTTTCTCACATTCTTTATTCAGTTATGATCATAATAATAATGTCTATTGTGATTGCTAATGAAAATTGGTTTCGCTGAATTATCTCTCCTATGCAAAGAACATGTTATAAAAAATTAACAGCATCATTTTTCCTCATAGAAATGTTTTCCAAGTTGACAAATGATACACCTGATATTTCATTTATTTACTAGTTTTCTCAAAATAAAGTGGCATCAACATGTTTGCATTTAGATTCTGGATGCCAAATCTTATATGTTCGTGATTAATAAGAGAGATTACAAAATCTCAAATTGGAAGCAATGACGAGAACCAATGAAAGTAAAATTACATTGCAACTTCTATTGCTCTAGACCCATTATCACAGATTCAAGGCTTAGTCATTTTTTAAAGGAATGGAGAATAAGATCCTTCACTTAGAACAAATTAGAGAAAAATACCCAGTTCTTATGTAATAATTCAAGTATCAAATAAGTATGCTTCATCTGAACTAAAAATTTGGATGTCAGGATAGAGCAATGCTTAAAACCTAAGCCACGACCAAGGATGTTTTCCCCCATCATGGTTTGAGCGAATCTTGTGCTAGTCTTTTCAGTGTTGATAAAGTTCTTTTCTTGAACTAGTGGCAATGTCAATAAGGGTAAACAATAATAACTACTTTAGAAGACTACAAATGCACATTGACAACTCTGCCTTCTGCCTTGCACTAAATCTCATCGGTCTTAATATAGTGCCTCATAAGAAATAGAGAACTAAAACATTTGTCAAATCAGAAAGACAGTAAAGATTCATGATCTCAGTCATTCATGTGTCTATCAACTGGCATTACCATTAACCAAATTTTTACCTAACTTGAGAGTAGATAAGTGCTAAATTTTATCCTTAGATATTTTAATAAAATAAAGCATGGTAAAATTAGAAGGAATAAAAGATCATCATAAAAAAAGAAACAAAAACAGGTTAGGTAGAATGCTAAAACCAATTTAACTATATAGAGAAACTTCATTGCTACATCTAATAAAAGAAATCAAATATAAACCAAGCATTTTGTTTAAAGTAGTTTTTTGTTTGGAAGTGTTTTGAAAAACATGCCCTGCAGAGCTGCACCATAAAGAGCAGATTTGCTTTGCCTTAAGTGCCAGGCTTGGGGCTTATGTAGTCACCCCACTCCCAAGATTTTAACCCAGTCTCTTCCTTTTGATTTTCACACAATTCAGGTTGGGCAGACCACAGCGAGAATGGAATCATAATGGATGTCCCTATTGAGCTCAGCAGTGAACCAATGGATCATTGGCATTTATGGTAGTTGTCAAGGAAATAAATTTCAAAGGATAAAGTTGTTAATAAAACACAGAGTTTAAGATGAAAAAATATGATGATGCCTATTTAGATTTCAAGCTATAGTACTTGAACTTCTATATCATGAAGTATGTCTTAAATGTTAAAAGAAAAACAAGTCACAAATCAATCTAGTTGGTACAGTAATTGTCACCATCCCTATTAGAATGAGGTTCATAAATTAGTAAGTACTTATTCTTGTAGCCTTCCAGACGAAACCTCGAAACCCTGTTTTGTGCATGAGCTCACGTGCATGCATATAGCATGCATATAGTAGCTCATAATATCAGAGGAAAAGGTGATGGCTTAAGGGATAAACCTTGACGGGTGTAGCTATCACCATGGCTAGATAGTCACTATCCGAACCACAACACAGGGAGTAAAAGCTATTTTTTAAAATTGGAAGATGGCATTCACCCATATATTCTACAATTCCATATGATATATTTTACTAGTAATAGAGTCTTTGAGGGGAGGTTTACACACTTTAGTTGATTAAGCCCTACTACCTCAAACTATAATTTTCTTCTGGTTAAATATGAAATAGAAAGACACATATAAAGAATAAGAACTTTATAGATATAAAGATGTAATGCATATGGATAAAATTGTAGCTGTCCATCAAATCTTTTTATGTTAGAGGCCTTATCAAATCTCTAGTTACATGATAATAACATAAACAAACTAAGTGGGTAAGAACCCAAAAACAAATATACATGGAGGATCTCATTGATTATCATCATATCAGTCAAAAACCTAAATAATTGTTGATATCATTATCGAGGGATCTACAACTAAAAGACAAGAATGGTAAAACCATTGGAGATATTTCCTTGTTGATTTGTTTAAAATGTGGCGTAGAAATATTTCTTTCTCTTATGCCTTCACTATGCAAACTGTAGCCCCAACAGAGCCCTCCCATGTATCAAAACCTTCAGGAGATTATTCTTCACTAACTAGAGCTTGGTCCATCTCAAAGGTTTAAATTTCAACCATAGTTTACTATCGGTCAGACCTTCAATCACTGGGTACGCACAAAGTATTATCCAATTGAAAATCAATGGAAAGCAGGAAAGGAAAAAAAATCATGGAAACAAACAACAATGAAAGAGGAATAATGGAAATAGGCCCACGATTCTAAAGTTGTCCTCTCATTATATACAATATGAGATTGTACTCTCAAGTAGGGTCAAAAGTGATGGCCACTTTGATACCTTCGAGATTAATTCTTCCCCATCCCCAATCATATCAACATAAATTAGCTTTCCCTTATGGGTAAATTAGCAATTAAGCACATGTGAGCTACTACATGTACAAAGAGGGAAATGTGAGGAGAACAACCACAAGACAACAATGTTGTAAAGTCTCCAAGGTGACAAAATATCACAATCAAAAGGGACATGCATGACCTGGGTGTTTTCTACAATTAGATCAACCTCACCATGGGGAAAAGGTAGTGGATTGATAGAGACACCAACAATTGAGAAAAAAACACCTAGTCGAGAATCAGAGTTTGATCTACGGTAAATAGAATGATGACTTATGAATAGATTCTTGTTTCAAACTTTCATCGTATTGTCTTATGTAGAACTTTTGTCAAATAAAGATATCTACTCCGAAGGACATGGCTATTAGAGTGTATGTGACTAGAATTTTACTTGAATTTTATTTTCATTGTCATCGAAATAGATATGATATTCATAGAATTTCCAATTCCTTCAATGCATCTTCTAAGTGTATTTATGTTTTCTTGTCACTACAATAAAACAAAATCAAGGAAGACATGTCCACCATATCGTGTATTATTGCACAATGACAATTATAAAAAATAGGAATATGATGTGCAAGTTTTGATGGAGGTTATTCCAGGAAATACCCTTGATATTGTTGTTAATATCCTACAAAAATCCCACTAAAATGACCTTGCATTCATAATTATTGTTGCTTAGGTTGATGCTGAAGAACATTGCATAGAGCTTCAAGGAAATACCTTAGCTCCATTGAGCTTGCTAATGATGGTTGCAGAATATTTCAGTCATATTGACTTGTCACGAGCACTACATACTATGATTAGGGTAGAGTTATAGGTATGCACATCAATGTTAGTCATATAAGTACAATATGTAAAATTAACTATAGGAATCCTATAATACAGTCCCTTGAAAATGGAATGCTAATACTAGTATAATTTCGAATGCACATTTGTAGCTCTCTGTAAATGAAATGAACCAAAGCAAAGAGATCATGCTACTTGTGGTAGTTCATGAACTTGTATTATAAAGGAAATGATAGAGAGTATTTTCTGTCTTCTTTCGGTTTAAATGGCTAAATTTTTTGTACTGCATATCCTTATCTGCAATTCATGGAAACTTGTCTTTAGATGTATTTTCTAAATTGAAAAGATAATTCTTTGCCCTTGCAGATCATTTTGGTGACTTGGTCAAGTGCCTCTGAAGAAATCTTACTTCTATGATTCTATCTAGTCAATCATTCTGCATATTTATGTTGCTTTGCACCTTTGATGAGGTTGAAGAGGCAAATAGAATCTGAAAATCTAGGTAAGAAAGACATATATATTTTGTATGAATTTTTTCTTGTTTTGATGATTTGATATGCATGTTTTTTTTGTTGTAGATTCTATTATCTATCGCCCGAAGAATACTTAGGTTAATTGAGAGGTAGCATCACATGATTTTGAGGGGTTAAATGTCTTAACACATTTCATAGATTTGTCAAAGTGGACATGCCACTGTGGTAATAGCTGCAATTATCTTGGACATCACAAAGATGACAACTGTGAACCAAAGAGGCCCACAATGCACAACACAAGGTATGACACTGAAGTCGCTAAGGATGTTAATTCTAGACTGAGGAAAGATACGATCACATCCACCTAGGGCTATGCACCTTGAAGCCAACTTCCAAATTTGCAAGGTTCTAGCAAAAGACATTAATTCCTAGTTGTAAGACCCCCTAACTGATATCTAAGTATCTTAGAGCCTATTGTTTGCAATGCTCGAAAATAAAACACACAAAATATTCATGAGTACTGCATGAGTTAGACAATGAGGATAAATGAATGACTTTTGCAATCATTTAAGGCATATGTCATAAAATGTTTCTAATAAGAAATTTTTGATAAGTGTCCACAACCCAAGGCATGTAAACTAAGTTTTTGCTCGAAACTAGTATAATTGCATAAAAGCCTCACCCATCTGTCAATATCCAATCAAAAAGTAATAATAGATTTTATGCCAACCGATCCCAATAACGAGTTGCATGCCACACTATTCGACCTAGGTGGGATAGTTCAGTTTGGACCAGTTGGTTAAAATAATTAATTTGCACAAATTCAAGAATTCATTTTGGTAACAGTTCGAAAGTGAGTTTACCTGGAATTAGTAGATTCCGCAGCAGCTTAAGCAGTAGGTCTAGTTCCAGGTGCAATTGATCCAGAGCCATTGAATGATCCAACAACTTACTTAGAAACAAAGGTAGAAAATCCAATCCAAGAAGCCTTGAGTAATATCTAAGTGAAACAATTGAGTTTGGGATTTGTAGAGATCATATAGTCCCCTAGTCCCCTGAAAGTGGATATCTCGCCAACTATGAGTGGGTTGTAATTCTAGTTTGATAGCCATAGAAATGAGTTTCAGTTGGCCCAGTGAAAACAGGGGCATCACCATCCATAACACCCAATATCACAGGCCAACATTATAAGCACCCTCATTTTGAGCTTCCATTTAGCTAGTTATAGCCTCATGCATAGTCCCACACACAAAAATATGAGCAAGGATATTTCCTGAAGGCGTGAACGCTGAGATTTTTTTTTTCCTTCCTGAAAGCCGAATGGGAATGTCAAGTTTAAGAAGGTGTCAGATGAAGAGCTCAACGAAATGTGCTTGACCATGGATGGTGGGCTCAACTAAATGTGCTTAATCAGATAACATTGAAATGCAATAAAAAAATGGAGACCCCATAATTCAATGTAAAATTACAAACCACTAAACCAAAAAGACAGATATTTTGGGAGTACTTTGCATGCAAGCCTCATAATCATTTATCCCACTTCACCGTGAAGTCCAATGCTATCAAGTTCCGCATTTGTTGCTGCAAGGTTTTCTTCAAGATTAAATGAGCATAGCTTACAGCTTTTGGTGAGAAGCGGTTGGGAAACATCAGTAGGAGGCAATTATAGTTTTAAATCACTAGAAATGCTAAAATATAAATCTATTAATCTTTCTTTGTTGCTGGAGAATCTTAAAAATAACAAGACAAACAGATAGAAATTTTCTGATATTTCTAAATATGAGATAGTTTCCAGGGTAATTCAATCTAAGATATAAGGCATTTACTGATAAGGATATACACTATGAATAACTGGTTTTTGTGTTTGTGATCTTACAGACAAATTTTGTCAATGAATATTATCCTTCTTTGAAGTGGAAGTGAAAATTTCAACACTTGTATTGTACCTCTCTTGCTTAACCAAGAGTTTTTAGATAAGATGCCATGCAATTGTCTTCATAAACATCTGCTCTGGTATTTTATGTGAGTGCTTTTGCAAGGACTAGAGAAAGGTGG
Source organism: Pinus tabuliformis (assembly GCA_031772625.1). Lineage (NCBI taxonomy): Eukaryota > Viridiplantae > Streptophyta > Pinopsida > Pinales > Pinaceae > Pinus > Pinus tabuliformis. The sequence continues at coordinate 432,052,349 of CM062816.1, forward strand.
AATTCATCTATCACTGGTTGAAAGAGAAGTATGTATTTTCATTCCAGTTACAAGTCTTTGAGCTTATAAGATATGGCAGCTTGAATTCTTGCTAAGGAAAAAGGTTTCCCTAGCAGTATCGACATTTTTCAACATTTTTCCAGCAAATGGCATTAGGTTGGATTCTGCCTTTTGGACCTGCACCAATAAATGGCATATCCATTTTAGTGTTGCTGATGCCTTTCAGATTTAGTTGGCCTCATGTTGGAATTATAAACTAAAGATGGAAACTATCCATTGAAAATTGAAAAGGCAACAAATAATTAAATAAACTAAACCATCACTAGAATACAACTCAGATCTTTAGGGGGGTAGTAGACCACTCTTCTCCAGGGGTTATATGATATGTTGGGATACTTGGGTCCTATAAGGCATATGCCTATTATTGTGTTTAGGATTGCTCGTTTTGGAATCTTGGGTATTTATCTCTTTTACATTGAGATTGAATAATGTTAAATATGTGATCAATACCATTGAAATCACTTCATTAACTCGCTCCTTGTTTCAGGGGAGTAGTTAGTAATTGTTGGTTGTTAGTTAGGATTTGGTGTATAAAATTTTAAATGTGAACAATTCCTACCGAGACTGGAATAGAACTCTTCTGGTTCTTGCAATCTGGTGAATGTGTAACCATTATATCTTCTTGATATAAATGAGTTGTATGGATAACAAAGGTTAAGGACATTTCCTCAATCCATGAACACTGATACAATACCTTCGATCACTATCGTGGCTTGGTTTTCACCAGGTGAGTAGAGTACCAACAGAATACCATCGTGTCAAAGAAATATTCTAATAGGCATTCCACAGAATATAATTTATTAATGGAAAGAGGACTTGGCACCATAGTTTGATTTGCCACCAAGAAAATGCAAGACGAACTGTCTAACTGTTTAACCTACAAATTTTAAATGAACCCTTGTTCTAGCCCAAAATGGTAAAATATGTCTCAATGTATTCTCGATTTCTTGAATCTCAAAAACAAATGTAGGTTCAAATAATGCGAATATACTATATGTTTCCATCTCATAATAACTCTCTAAGACACAATAATTTCAACAAAAGGTATATTTTCAGATCTTCAAGAAATCTTCCACAAGAGAACGAACGAATAATTGGATTACTTGATAGGGAAAAAGGAGAAATATGTATTGTGTTTGAGCATTTTGAGGAGAGCAAGAGAAGAAATGTAGACCTTGTCAAATGAATCGAGCATAGGACCATCGGTAACAGGCGGTCCCATGCCCCCTGCCCCTGGAAATATTCTTTGCAATCTCTCCATTGCTACTTCTACTTCTTCTTATACTACTGAAATGAACCTGCTGCCAAAATCCCAAAACCTCTCTCTGCACAAATTATACGGAAATGAATAGGGCCATCCGTAGCAGGCGGTCCCATGCACCCTGCCCCTAAAAATATCCTTTGCAATCTCTCCATTGCTGCTTCTGCTACTGAAATGAACCTGCTGCTAAAATCCCAAAACTTCTCTTTGTGCAAATTGTACGGAAATGAATAGGGTCATCTGTAGTAGGTGGACCCATGCACCCTACCCCTGAAAATATCCTTTGCAATATCTCCATTGCTACTTCTGCTTCTTCTTATGCTACTGAAATGAACCTGCTGCAAAAATCCCAAAACCTCTCTCTGCTTAAGCGCAAACTATAAGGAAATGAAAGAAGGGACCACATGACAGAAAAATATGTGATTGTAGAGAATTCTTAGGGGAATTAAATTTCATTAAATAAAATGTTGAGTCTTTTCTTTTGTTTAATAGGGGTATTTCTGATTATAAATAATTGTTAATGGTATGAAAATTGTTAGGTATTTGTGTCACCAAATATTATTTGAGGGGATCTTGGTGGATTTATCAAAAGTGAATTAGGGTGATATCAAACCAAGTTTTCTGTGGTTAACAAGTGTATAAAAATAGTAATGTTACAGTCATTATTTTTAATTAATTGTTTGGTTTAATAAGTATAATTAATTTATTGAGATTTTTAATGGTGTTTAATAGAGGGAGTCAACATGAGAAAGGTAATATTTTAGCTCTCGTATGTTTTAGAAAATTGATATATTTTTGTCCATAAACATTAGGGGTGGAAAAATAACATAGGTTCTAGAGCTAAGTTTGTTCCAACTTAGTTATATCTTGAACCATAAATTGGTGTTGACCTCATGGATATGATAGAGATTTGGTTGCTTGTAGGGTAGTCTTGTCATGAAATAAGAAGGGCAGACATCAAAATAAGCTTTGTGGTCAAAAAGTATAGTGAAGTAGTAATGTCATAGGATTAATGATCATTTCTAGTGAAATGTTTGTTTTAGTAAGGATAACTAATCTATGGAGATTTTCCATGATGTTCAATAGAGGGAGTCAACATGGGAAAGGTGATAGTTTGGCTCCCACATGCTTTAGAAATTGATCTCTTTGTCCATAAACATTAGAGGTGGAAAAAAATCCTAGGCTTTAGAGCTAAGTTTGCTCCAAATTAGCTATATCTTGAACCACAAATTGTTGTTGACCTCATGGATATGATAGAAATTTGGTGGCTTGTAGGGTAGTCTTGTCATGAAATAATTTTGTCAGTTATTATCTAGTCATATTTTTTAATCCTAGACTAAATTAGTCATTTAAGTTAGTCACTTTTGGTTTAGTCACTTGTTATCTAGTCGTATATTTTATCCCTAGACTAAATTAGTCATTTAAGTTAGTCATTTTTAGTTCGGTCACTTAAAATTGCTCAAATTTAGTAGTAATTCACTTGAAATAATTGTGGTGACTAACTTTTTTAGTCACCTAGTCATTAATTTCATCATTTTATAAAAGTGAGAGCAGGAGATCCCACAAACACAGAAAATGCATAAAACAAGAGAGAGACACATATATGCGTGGTTCACCCATTTTGGCCTACGTTCATGGAGAAACAACCAGTCCTTCCTTTTATATTATCTAGCAAAGTGAAGAGATACAACCTACAGTCGATCCGCTGTAATTTCCTCTTTGCTTTCAAACAACCTCCTCTCTTTCTTGCTCGGAATACACATATATTTAGCTGCAATATAATTCCCTCATATATAGTGAGGGGCTTCTTTCTAGGGAAAACAACCCTAAATTAAACGTAACTTCTACCATCAGATCATCTGCCTCATGAATGGGCCAGATTGACTACGAAATTATAATATTTTACACAACAATTTTACATCTATTTATAGCTTCGAGGGAAGCAGCATCCAAAGCCCTTTAGACGCATGAATACCCATATCAAGGGAGTGTATGAGAGTTTAATGGTCAAAAAACGCAATGGTACCCAATGGTTGGTTACCTAATTGGTGGGGATGGTTTCTAGAAGTATTGTTGTTGATGTGGAAGGTCTATATTGTGTGTTTCCATTAGTTCCACTTCCTTAAGGTTACTTAGGTTGTTGAATCATATCATAACAACTTCTCGTCGCATATTTACTAATGAGCCTCATCATTGGGTAACTATATGGACCTTAATACACCTCCAAGATTACTAAAATCAACTCTTCTCATAATTCCTTACATGTTTTAATTATATTTTGCTTAATGAGATGAGTAAAAGTAAGATGTTATGTCCAGTGGTCTAATGTGCATTGATTACAAGTTTTTGGGAGAAAATCATGGTAATTTGGCTAATTAAGGTGCAGGAACTCGAACGAGACAACAAGGAGAGATTATGAGAGATGGATATTCCTCATTAAATCCTCACTCATTCGAATATCCCTCAATCAAATCACACTAGCTCGGAGTTGCAAGAAGCCGAGTCATGGAGATCATGGGCAGTCGAGCCAGTGACAGTTAAGAACCAGTTCATCTTGATTTTGGGAGCCAAGCCTCCCTAGATTTAAGGAAGTTGTTGGAGACTTCAATTGTATAAATAAGGAGGCCTAGAGCCTCATTAGGATTCATATTTTTTATGTAAGAGCACTAAGCATTTTCGAGTTAAAGGATTATGGAAAAACACTATTATGTAAAAAATTTTATATGATAATGAGAATGAGAATTTCCTTGATCTAGCACTGAGTTGACTCAGAGGGATGAAGCTCTTGGGTTAGGGCCCAACCCTAGCAGTAGAGGTTCCTCTTATTGTACTTGTATGCTTAGGTTATTTCATAGATTAATTGTTGAATTGATTTTAGCATTGTTTCATTGCAAGTAGTGGTGAATTTGATTAGTTTTCTTCCATTTGTGCATAGCTTTAGCAGTAGATTTAGAGAGATAAAGGAATACAAAAAAGGTTGATAGCAGGTGGATTTTGCCTCACTCCTCCCTTCATGGGCCCTGTTTTGAGTAAAAAGTCCTATTCAGCCCCAAAAAGATAGAATTCTGATTTCTTATCGAATTTAGGCTTTTTAGCTAATTAGGCCAGCATCTTTTCAGTTTCAAGAATAGGTTTCAGTTTTTATCTCTGATATTTCTAGCCTTGTATTAGATCTCATGGTGTTTCACAAAATTCTGCAAATATTTCCATGCATGAACTAGGCAATTAAATAATGGAATTTTGTTTTCTTATGTTGATTGGAAATCTTTCTTGTTTGACATGATTCATGGGTAAATGCCAGTGATATGCGTATTGTAGGAGTTTCAACAGTGCAGGAAGATCTCATGTCAATAGTCCCAGTCTAACCTCATCCATCCATGATCACCAAGAGCTACTAAATCCATCAACCAATTTATCATTCCACAAGAATAACTGTCCATGTTTGTTGAGCAAATCCAAACATATTACAAACTTTGGTTTAAGTTCTGAGGATGTCCTAACCACTCCCTTGCCTTATTTCTTCCATAATTCACCTTCCCTAATCCCTATACCACCTTACAAATCACTCTTATTGCTTTCGTTCGGATCTTGTAGGAATATAGGGGATCCTGTAGGAGCATTAGGACATCCTATAGGTGCATTAGGACATCCTGTAGGACAACCTGTAGTGGCCTGTTTTGAGGATGATTTGTGGAAAAAGCATACAAAAGGATAGGAGAAGACCCCTACTTGCCTCCCAAGCCATATGACCTTTCACAACCATCTCTAACCCACCTGCCATACCATGAAGAATTAACATTCATATTTTCACCAAAAAGGACAAAAAGGAAAAAAAAAGGGTTATTGTGTTCATTCATATGCATAGTAGTAAAGTGTTTGATTATCTCAGATTGCATGCCTACCATAGTTAGGATTACACACATGTTAGCTTAGGATTCTTTTAAAGCAAGATCTCTTAACAAGTAGTTATATGAGTGGTGTGTTTAAAGCATTTATTCCAGTATTTCATTACTGTAGTAGACAGTATTTCAATTCTCTCAATTAGGGTAAAATCCCCCTTTCTCCATTGGCAATCAAACTTCTTCTAAATCAATAGAAGGCTGGTTTGAGAAACCCTACTGGTTTATTGCCAGCTCAGCAATGATTCTCCATTGGCAATTGAACTTCTTCTAAATCAATAGAAGGCTGGTTTGAGAAGCCCTAGTGGTTTTCGCTAGCTCAATAGTGACAAAGAGTGGACCCATTGCATCTACTTGTGTATACAGCACTATCACCTCCAAGTTTGTACAAACCCTGGGTTGATAAAGTAAAGTTGGTAGTAGGATTTGCAACATTCTTGCTGCAATACTGGTGCTCATCACTTTTTGGTGTTGTTGTCGGGGAGGTGTCTAAGTAGATGTGATTTCTACTTTCTTTCTTCCATTTCTTATCTCTTTCATTCTACTATTAGCTTCATTTTTTTTGAAAAAGTAATTGTAAGGTGGTTTTATTTCCTTTCCATTCTGTGAGCAAGATTTCATTCAACAGTTAGTTTCCATTCAATTTTTTATTTCAATTCTGCATTTAGTCTTAAATCTTTAAAAACAAAAACTCTTATTTCATGCCTTGTAGGAATAGGGATAACTTAGGAAAATTTCTACCAAATACCCGCAACACTTCAAACAACCAACCTTCCCTCCTCTTCAGTGGCTGTGAATTAGAGAATCCCTTAGGCAAACAACCAGAGATTCTTGAAGAGCCTACAGGGGGAGAAGAAGAAATAGAACCCATTCCAACTGAACTAATGGCTTAAAAAATAAATGACAAAGGAGATAGAAAAAGAATTGAGGGTGCTTTTGCCATCAGAGAAACCAATGGGGATGCTAAGATGAAAAACATAAGCCCATCTTCTCTTCCTCACTTCCATGGCCTAACCTCAGAAGATCCAAATACTTTCTTGTTTGAGTTCGTTTTCATATGCAGAACTTATGATTACACCATTGATGATCATAAGTTGAAATTATTCCCATCCACTCATAAGGATGCAACTTTGTGTGGTTCATGCGATTACCTAGGGATAACATCACCACCTAGGCTCAGATGCAGCAAGACTTTAGCAACAAGTATCGGGACTATTGTATGTCCAAAGATACTGAAGAGGAAATTTTTAGAATGACCTTAGGGCATTATGAGTCCTTAGAGGATTATGAGGAAATATTCTAGCTTAGCTACAAACGGGCTAGGTGCACACTTGTTCCTGAGTCATTGAAGCTAGTCCTACTCAAGTGGGTCAGGGAAGATCATATGGATACCCTAAACCTGATAGCTGGAGGCGGAATCTACCAGCTACCCTATGAAGATATCAATACTATCTTTAAGAACCATTCTTGGGCAGCTAGGAAAAAGGGTAGGGGTAGTCAACTAATGGCCAAATCATTCTCTTCCAGGACATTCATAAAAGGTCAAACTAGAAATATGGTGGAAGATTTCAAGAGTGAAATGTCACAAACTCTTTCCCTACATATGAACACTACGCACATCAAGAGAAAGCAGGAGGAAGCAGAGAGAGCATTACCCATATTCTACCCCAAATGCACAAGGAGACACCCTAGGAATGAATGTCCATTAAATCTAATACAAATTTGCTCGGTCTGTGAAGAAAACCACTCCACAAATAAGTGCCTTTCTCTACCTACATAAATCAAAGAAGGCCTCATGGGCCTTGACGGTACCAATAGGGCATGCAAGGGTCATCCTATGCATATTACAACCCTAACCAAAACACATCCATTCCCTCTTGGGGGGGCCTTACTCATCCCTCCTAGTCTACACCTCCTCCTTGGTCGTTTGCACCTCAGTACCATTCCTAGCTAACCAACCATCCATTTCATTCATATACTCCTCCACAACCTCAGTGGAATGCACCACCCCAGGGGTGGAGGCCCCATAAACAATGCTCCAGTTTTATTTCCTTCACCTCCTACTCAACCATAGCTTTTACACCCTACTCCACCTGAACCACCTCATATGCCTGCCCAACCAAATCCAAATCTGAACAACAGACATGCACAACAAGTATACAACGGAGAGACATCCTACCTTGCTTATGCTATGGAAATTTAGGAAATCAACCTGACGTCTGGGAGAGTACTCCTAGACATCTAACCTCCACCTCCAGCAAGGGAGAGCGAGGGGGAAAGAGAGGAAAGTATGCCTAGAGTAAATCCACCACCCTTTCCTGAAATATTAACTCATCCAGTCGAGCCTACCCTAGAAGAGAATGAACTTCTGGGTGAACTAAAAAATCTATGTGTCAAAATTACACTTCTTCAAGCCATTAAAGATGTACCTATTTACAACAAACTGATTAAAGAGAAGTGTTTCAAACATCCAGGGAGGCGAAAAAGAGACACCCTTACCATTAATTTCATTGGACAACTATCTGACTTAATTCTAGGGCAGGTAATTTTCCCAAAGTATTTAGACCCTGGAAACCCTGTAGTATATGTGCACATTCATGGCACCATTGTCCTACACACCTTAATTGATCTTGGGGTTGCCATTAATGTAATGACTACGGAAACAATGCTCAAGATAAATCTTTAGGGTTCATTAAGAAACACCACAACAGTCTTGTAGCTTGCAGACCATTCCGCAGTAGCCCCTAAGGGGATTGTTGAGGATGTGATGGTCTGCATTGCCTCCTAGGATTAACCTGCCGACTTCATAGTTCTCCAGTCTAATGCCAAGCTTAATGGTTATCCTCTCATACTTGGGAGGCCTTGGCTAGCCACTATCAATGCCTACATCAACTGCAGGGTTGGAAACATGACTATCAAAAATGGGCATCTATCCAAGCAGTTGATCTTGTACCCTCTTGCTCAACCATCTTTAGAACATGATTTACCTTTATGGCTGGAAGAGGAGGAAGAAGATGAAGTTTACTCAACCCAACTCTATACCCTAGAAACTGCCATGGGAGGAGGACAGCCTGATGAAGATGATTTGATTGAACACATCCTCCAAAATCCAACTCCCAACACCTTTTCCTTAGAGGAAGTTGTAAAGGAAACCAAGAGCAACCATCAAATTGATCTATGCTTAGCTGATTCAAACCCTACTCATGTCAAGACAATAGAATTTGGCCCTGAAAGAACTTTGAAAATCAACCCCTCTTTCTATACACCAAGAAGAAGAGTTGTACAACATGCTAAGGGAACATTTGGATGTGTTTGCTTGGAGTTACAAAGAAATGAAGGGAGTGCACCCCTCGGTGTGTACTCACCACATTTATATCAAAGAAGGTTGCAAACCAGTCCAACAACCTGAAAGGAGAATGAATCCAGCTCTCAAGGATATAGTGAAAGAAGAATTGCAAAAGTTGCTAGACGCGGGATTGATTTACCCTATCTTAGACAGTGAGTTGGTTTCTTCTTTGGTGTTGTTTCCAAAGAAAAATGGGAAGTGGAGGATTTGTGTTGATTATAGAGAATTAAACAAATCAACAAAGAAGGACCATTTCCCTCTACCTTTCATTGACCAAGTGTTAGATGGCCTAGAAAGGAAAAGTTCTTCTCTTTCCTAGATGGGTTCAGTGGATACAATCAAATCCATATTAGTCCAGAGGACCAGGATAAAACCACCTTCACCCATCCTTGGGCCAATTTCACTTATAGGGTCCTTCCTTTTGGCCTATGCAAAGCCCTTTCCACTTTCCAGAGGGTAGTCCTAAGTATCTTCGCTAAGCTAGTCCATGATGCAGTGGAAATTTTTATGGATGACTTTACACCCTATGGGTGTGATTACCAGGAAGCTCTCTCGAACTTGGGTAAGGTGTTGAACAAATGCATTGAAATGAACCTATCCCTTATTCCTAAAAAATATGAGTTCTTGATGACTGTAGGGACTGTTCTAGGTCACTCAATATTGCAGAAAGGACTGCAGGTAGACCCAAATAAGATAGCCATCATCCAATGGATCCCAGCTCCGCAAAAGCAGAGAGATGTCAAATTTTTTCTAGGTTTAGCCGGATACTAAAATACTTAAGAAAGTTAGCTTCCAGATATTTATAAAATACTTCAGAAAGTTAGCTTCTCCTTTATTTGGGTTATTGGCCAAGGACTCTGAATTTTTATGGTCAGAAAGCTATCAAGAAGCCTTGGGCACCCTAAAGGACAGGTTGACTACTGCACCTATTCTCCGAGGCCCAAATTGGACTCTTCCTTTCCATATCCATGCTGATGCCTCTCACAAATCCCTATGAGTAGCTCTAGGCCATCTATATGACAAGGTACCTTATGCCATTTACTTCATCAGTAAGAATATGTTAAAATCCGAGTTGAACTACATAGTGACTGAAAAAGAGCTCCTAGTTGTTGTGCATTCATTGAATAAATTTAGACATTACATTACTGGTTACCAGACATTTGTACATATTGACCATGCTACAATTAAATACTTATTGAATAAACCTGGCGTAAATGCTCAGATTATTAGATGGTTACTTTTATTGCAACAGTTTGATTTAACTATTATTGATAGGCCTGGCAAGGAGAATGTTGTTGCAGATTTTTTATCCAGGTTGACTTTGCCTGCAGGGGAGGAAGGAATGGTTGATGATTAGTTACCAGATGAACACTTATTTTCCATTTCAGTTCTCTCTCCATGGTTTGCTGAAATAGAAAATTACTTGGTTTCTGCACAATTTCCACCAAATTTACATTTATTTCATTGTTAAAAGTATGATCCTTACTAATCTACATCTATATTGTTAGAATGAAAGTCTATGCATCGGTGGGGGTATGATTTTCTTTTGGAATCGCACAATTATTTATAAGATTTTTATAATACCTCTCTCATGGTATAGTTTGGGACTTTGATTACTAATGGATTATTCTATATTTTGCATGCGAGTTTGCTGGAACATTCTCTATGTCTAGCTGTTGAATTTCAGATGTGACAAATGTATTATGGTCCTTGGACTATGCATTGGTTGATCCAATGGCATAAGATATAGGGCTTAGATCCAATGGTGTTGGCGAGAGGAGGAGTTATGAAGGTAACTACCTCCTTCCATTTTTCACCGCCCTAGCTCATTTGCAACTTTGCTTTCAAGAGGAAAATCACTTTGCAACTATGAGTATGCCCTCCCAACTAGTTCTCAGTCTTTACACTGCTAGGTGCGATTTTTACCATTACGTTGTTCTTTTATCTCTAGCACTACTGCATGTGCTTATGAGTTCTTTTACTGTTGTAGATTGAAACCCTTACCAGGTTCTCTATTCAAAGTATTATTTTGTCTAGAGGGTAACCAATTCTAAACCTCAGCATAGGTATGGAACTACGACATAACTAGTCGTAAGTTCAAATCTCTATGAATATTTCTCGTGACGAATACTAACAATATTTATACCTTCCTTCTTTTTTCATTTTAATGTCAAATTGAATTTTTTATGCACAGGGTTCTGAAGGGATGATGACCATTCATCACCGCTCACGGGTAATTCTACAACCTTGTTTTGACTTATTGTAGCTATATAATTCTCCCTAAGTTTGACTCTATTGTCAATAGAAGGTTTGCATCCTCCTCGAAAGCGTTATTCTAGGGTTGGGAATGTGTAGAGCTTATAGCTTCATCCTCATCTCTTATTTTTGCAGTTTGGTGCTATAAAAACCAATCACTACAAAAAAACATGCAATTTATGTAAGATTTAGCACCAAATTTTAGTGCATTTTTTTTACAATTGGGATGCGAAACCTGATGCTAAATCTAGCTCTATTGTACAATTTTTAAAGCGTCCTTTTGTGCACCTAATTTTGCATCCTCTTTCATGCTAGATTTTGCAACCTTTTTTACACTAGATTATGCATCATTTTTTGTGTCAAATTTTGCACCAAGATTTGCATCTGATTTTATGACAGGTTTTGCTTCTAGTTTTTTTCCTTTTTTGCATCTTTTTTTCATCGTTTTTTATTCCTATTTTGCGCCATTCTTTGCTTCCATTTGTTAGCCATCATTTTCATCAAGTTTACGACATCTTTTACATCCAATTGATGACCTTCTTTTGCATCCATTTTGTGTTGATTTTTGAATCTAGTCTTACACCAAGTTTTGCATCTTGTCTTGCACTAGATTTTGCTTCTAAATTTGCACCTAATTTTACATCTAGTTTTGTACCAACTTTAGTGCCTATATTTGCACCATATGTTGAATTTGATTTAGAATCAAATTTTGCATGCATTTTTGCGCTCATTTTTGCATTTTTTTGGACCACTTTTACGTCCACTTTTGCATTTGATTTTCCTCCCTTTTCCACATCCCATATTACACCATATTTTTCACCATTTTCTACATCCAGTTTTGCATAATTTTTAACATAATTTCCAGCATCCAATTTCACACCCTTTTGAGCATCCAAATTTTCATCTATATTTACATCCTATGTTAATTGATGTGTTGTGTCAACCTTTGCATTCCATTTTTTGTCTAATGTTACATTCATTTTTGAGTCATTTGTTACGTCCACTTTTGCATTTGTTTTTACAGCAATTTTTGCATCACTTTTTGCATCCACCATTACATCCAATTTTGAGCTATTTTTATACCCGTTTTCTCATGCTTTTTTGTGTCTACTTATATGTCCAATGTTGCACCATTATTTATGTCCACTTTTTCATTCAATTTTACATCCTTTTTGGTTTCTAATTTTAAATCATTTTTGTCATCCAAAGTTGTATCATTTTTCTACCTCATTTTGTGTCCGCATTTGCCTCTCATTTTGTTTCTAAGTTTGAGTCTAAATCTTCATCTGATTATGCATAATTTTTGGCATCAGATATGGCATTCTTGGTTTCACCCATTTGTTAGCCTCATTGTACCATGTTTTTTTTTTGTGCCCAAGTCTTCATCCCAAACTTACACCATTCTTTGCATCATCATTCGACATCTTAATTTGCATCATTTTTTGTTTATTTTTAGTGTAACAACCCTGGTGAAAATTCAATGTAATAAAAGTTAATAAAGGAAAAATAAGACCACACGTAAGGGACACATATTCTAAGTTGAATGTGGGGAAAATATATCCTAGTGGGCATCATTGGATGTGTTTATGGCTAAGGGAAATTAGAAAAGGAAATGGCTAAGGCATTAAAAAGGAAAAAATATATTTTCACGCATTTATTTATGAAAATAATGGAAATTAGGAGAAAAGTAAGGTGAAAGGTCACAAGTTGCATGTGAGGAGGAAAACGAAGGAAAATAATGGAATATGAAGAAAATAAAGGCCTCATTGATGAAAATGCTTCCGAGGATCAGTGGGCAGGCTTGATCAGTATAAGCTTGGTCTGTTCAGTTTTGGTGGAGCTCTCTTATAATCTCTATCTCACATACTCTTGGACACTTAGAGTTTTCTTGGAACACTCTTAGAGAGTGTGGCATACTTGGAGCTTTGGAGAAAGAATGAAAACGAAGGGAAAGAAAGCACAAGAGGACATCAAGATCAGCAACTACAATGGGTTTTGCTTGCAGGTACCGAGTTGCATGTATGTTTTCCTCACTAGTTTTTTCATGCATGGCACATGCATGTAGTTTCTTAGTTATGATCTGTCATTGGCATGGAGGATTCACTAGATTGACAGTGGATTTTCCTAGCCTTGCCTTTTCCTAGATAGCCATGGTATTGTGGGTTTATTTATTTATTTCTAGTTGGTTATCATGTTTCCTTTAGCCTGGGTTGAGTTATTAGTTCCTAGAGCCTTGGTTGGACAAATGCTTTGGAATCCCTGTAACAGATTGGGTTGAGTTACTAGTCCTCGAAGCCTTGGTTGGAAAAACACTCTGGGAGCCCTATAATAGATTGTATTGAGTTACTAGTCCTGGAAGAATTGTTTGAACAAACACTCTAGAATCCCTTGGTGGGTCGATTTACTAGTCCTGGAAGCTCTGGATGGACAAACACTCTCGAATCCCTGAAAAATTTGTGGGTTGAGTTACTATTCTTGGAAGCCCTGGTTGGAAAAATTCTATGGAAGCCCAAAATAATTTGTGGGTTGCGTTAGTAGTCCTAGAAGCCTTGGATAGAACTTACACTCTAGAGCCTTGGAAGACTTGGTTAGAGACCAATTTGATGATGGTTTTGTGATGTCCGATCATGAGGTGGAATCATTGTTTGATGGGTTGAGGTGGATGGCCTCTGGAAGCCCTGGATGGTTTTGGATTAACATGTTCTATGAGATCCCACATTCATGCTTAAAATATGGCACAGGGGTGAATGACTGAAGATATATTTGACTCGGCCATTCTACAGTCGGGTGGAACATGGTAGTACCATATCGGGTTGGATTTTGCATCATTAAGATGATTTTATTTCTGTCTCTTATCTCATTAGTATTATACTGGTTTATATGTGGATTCTATGGAAATTGTATCCTTGGTATTTTTATTTCTATTATGTTGGTTATGAATATGTATTATGACAATGGCTATGTATGGATCCCATCATGTTTTTACTTGTATATGAATGAACAATGTAACTATGGATTAATGGATGAAACTGCAACTAAAGCGATAAGGAAACAATGCCTCATAGAAAATCTCATATAAGAATGAGACCCCTATGCTTAGAACTATCATTTGCACCTATAGATTACATTGATGCCAAGTGTTTTACATAATGTCAGTCCCAGTTGAGGATGGTCAGGCCTAGTCCTGTAGTTATTTTTTAGTTTATTAGTCTTGTCATCATGTGTTTAATGGATTCCAAAAGTTACAACAAGTTCTGGGCAGTGGCCATAATTCTAAGCTTGAAAAGTTCCTTAAATTCCTCGCACTCTAGCATAGGTCTGTTGGAAATTGTGCCTAGACGCAGGCATGTAGGCTTGTGGAAGTGTTCAATACTCTTTGGATGCTAGCGTTCCCATATCATGGCAGTGTCCAGAGGTTTAATATCTGAAATACTTAGTGGAACCCAGGGGCTGATTAGCAGAAAGGCCGGGATGGTTCCTAGGGGTCCTATTGTTGATGTTGAAGGTTTGTATGGTGTGTTTCTATAGGCTACACTTCCTTAATGTGACTTAGGAGGTTGAATCATATCATAGTAACTTCTCATCACATGTTTACCCCAGTTTGTCGGTTACTTGGGTAGATGTGGGAGGAGGGCATTACAAATTAGTATCAAAGCCATGGTTCACCCCTCAAACTAGATGGGTGGTGTGTTTTTCATGCATTCATGTCAGTTGCATATGTGTTTCTTATGACTTAAGTCCATGTGCTTGTTGCATTTGCATGGTGTTGATCATGGTTGTAGTGATGTCGCCATGTGAAAGTTGATGGGGTTGTTGTGGGATGTCTTGTCATGAGTGTATGGTTGTATATGCACTTGTTGTGCATGTCGGTGTCTATATGTTGTTATGTATGCATTTTCATGGTGTTATGCATGTATGGTAGGTCAGACATCCATTTTGAGGTCATTGTATTCAATTAGGTCATCATGATGCTATTAGTATTTTATGATGCTAATGTCTTGGCAAAGATAGTGCAAGAGATCCCACAAACACATAAAATGCATAAAACAAGAGAGAGACACATATATACGTGGTTCACCCAATTTGGGTTATGTCCATGGAGAAACAGTCAGTCCTTCCTTCTATATTATCTAGAAAAATGAAGAGATACAACCTACAGTCAATCTTTTGTAATTTCCTCTTCGCTTTCACACAAACTCCTCTCTCTTTCTCACTCAGAATACACATATATTTAGCCGCAATACAATTCCCTCATATATAGTGAGGGGCTTCTTTCTAGGGAAAAAAATAAATTAAGCATAACTTCTAGTGTCATATCATCCGCCTAATGAATGGCCCAAATTGACTGCAAAATTACAATATTTTACAAAGCAATTTTACATCTATTTATAGCTTTAGGGGAAGCGGCATCTAGAGCCCTTTAGATGCATGCATGACCATATCAAGGGAGCGTTTGGGAGTTTAATGGTCAAAAAATGCAATGGCACCCAGGGGTTGGTTACCTAATTGGTGGGGATGGTTTCTAGGAGTCTTGTTGTTGATGTCGAAGGTATGTATTGTGTATTTTCATCGGTGCCACTTCCTTAAGGTGACTTAGGTTGTTGAATCATATCATAGCAACTTCGCGTCACATATTTACTGATGAGCCTCATCATTGGGTAACTATACGGACCTTAATACACCTACGAGCTTACTAAAATCAACTCTTCTCATAATTCCTTACATGTTTTAATTATATTTTGCTTAATGAGATGAGTAAAAGTAAGATGTTATGTCTAGTGGTCTAATGTGCATTGATTACAGGTTTTTGGGAGAAAATCATGGAAATTTTGGCAAATTAAGGTGCATGAACTCGACTGAGACAAGCAGGAGAGATTATAGGAGATGGATCTTCCTCATTAAATCCTCACTCATTCGAATATCCCTCAATCAAATCACACTAGCTCGAAGTTGCAAGCAGTCGAGTCATGGAGATCATGGGCAGCCGAGTTAGTGACAGTTAAGAACCAGTTCATTTTGAGTTTGGGAGCCAAGCCTCCCTTGATTTAAGGAAGTTGTTGGAGACTTTAGATGTATAAATAAGGAGGGCTAGAGCCCCATTAGGATTCAGATTTTTTATGTAAGAGTACTAAGCATTTTCGAGTTAAAGGATTGTGGCAAAACACTATCATGTAATTTTTTTATATCATAATGAGAATGAGCATTTCCTTGATATAACACTAATTTGACTCAGAGGGATGAATCTCTTGGGTTAGGGCCCAACCCTAGTAGTAGAGGTTCCTCTTATTGTACTTGTATGCTTAATTGTTGAATTGATTTTAGCATTGTTTCATTGCAAGTAGTGGTGAATTTGTGCATAGCTTTAGCAGTAGATTTAGAGAGATAAAGGAATACCAAAAAGGTTGATAGCAGGTGGATTTGGCCTCACTCCTCCCTTCATGGACCATGGTTTGAGGAAAAACTCCTATTCAGCCCCAAAAAGACAAAATTCTGATTTCTTATGGAATTTATGGTTTTTTGCTAATTAGGCCAACGTATTTTCAGTTTCAAGAATAGGTTTCAGTTTTTATCTCTCATATCTCCATCCTTGCATTAGATCTCATGGTGTTTCACAAAATCTCGCAAATATTTCCATGCATGAACTAGGCAATTAAATAATGGAATTTTGTTTTCTTATGTTGATTGGAAATCTTTCTTGTTTGACATGATTCATGGGTAAATGCCAGTGATGTGTGTATCGTAGGAATTTCAGTAGTGCAAGAAGATCCCATGTCAGTGGTCCTAGCCTAACCTCATCCATCCATGATCACCAAGAGCCACTAAGTCCATCAACCAATTTATCATTCCACAAGAACAACTTTCCATGTTTTTTGATCAAATACAACCATCTTACAAACGTTGGTTTGAGTTCTGAGGAAGTCCTAGCCACTCCCTTATCTTATTTATTCCATCATTCACCTTCCCTAAGACCTAAACCACCTTCCAAATCACTCCTATTTCTTTCGGTTGGATCTTGTAGGAGTATAGGGGATCTTGTAGGAGCATTAGGACATCTTGTAGGTGCGCTAGGACATCCTGTAGGATGACTTGTAGTGGCCTGTTTTGAGTCCAATTTATGGAAAAAGAATCTAGAAATATAGGAGAAGACCCTACCTGCCTCCCAAGCCATTTTACCTTTCACAACCATCTCTAACCCACCTTCCATACTACCAAGAAGAATTAGCATCCATATTTTCACCAAAAAGGACAAAAATGAAAAAAAATAAATTATTGTGTTCATCCATATGCACAACAGTAAAGTGTTTGATTATCTTAGATTGCATGCCTAGGATAGTTAGGATTACACACATGTTAGCTTAGGATTCTTCTAAAGCAAGATCTCTTAACAAGTAGTTAGACGACAGGTGTGTTTAGCATTTATTCCAGTCTTTCATTACTGCGGTAGACAATATTTCAATTCTCTCAATTAAGGTAAAATCCCCCTTTCTCCATTGGTAATCAAACTTCTTATAAATCAATAGAAGGTTGGTTTAAGAGACCCTAGTGATTTATCGCTAGCTCAATAGTGACAAAGAGTTGACCCATTGCATCTACTTGTGTATACAACACTGTAACCTCCAAGTTTGTATGAACCCCGGGTTGATAAAGTAAAGTTGGTAGCCCATGAGTTGTAGAATTCTTGTTGCAATACAGGTGCTCATAAGTTTTTGGTGTCATTGTCGGGGAGGTGTCTAAGTAGATGTGATTTCTACTTTCTTTCTTCCATTTCTTATCTCTTTCGTTCTGCTATTAGCTTCGTTTTTTTTGCAAAAGTAATTGTAAGTTGGTTTTCTTTCCTTTCCATTATGCAAGTAAGATTTCATTCAACAGTTAGTTTCCATTCAGTTTGTTATTTCAATTTCTCAATTAGTCTTAAAGCTTGAAAAACAAAAACACTCCTTTCATGCCTCGTAGGAATAGGGATAACTTAGGAAAATTTATACCAAATACCCCCACCACTTCAAAGAGCCAGCCTTCCCTCTTCTTCAGTGGTTGTGAATTGGAGGACCCCTTCGGCGAGCAACTAGAGATTTTGAAGAGCCTACAGGGGGAGAAGAAGAAAGAGAACCCATTCCAACTGATATAATGGCTGAAAACAGAAATGACAGAGGAGATAGAGAAATAATTGAGGGTGTGTTTTCCATCAGAGAAACCAATCGGGATTGCAATATGAAAAACATAATCCCCTCTGCTCTTCCTCACTTCCATGGCCTGACCTCAGAAGATCCAAATACTTTCTTTTCTTAGTTCGTTGTCATATGCAGAACTTATGATTACACCACTTATGATTAGAAGTTGAAATTATTCCCATCCACTCTCAAGGATGTAGCTCAGTGCTAGTTCATGGGTTTACCTAGGGATAGCATCACCACCTGGGCTCATATGCAGCAAGCCTTCAATAACAAGTATCAGGATTGTTAGAGCCTAGATCAACCTCAAGCTAAAGGGAGGCAATCTTAGGATAACCACAAACCACGCTTAACCTGGTAGCTAACCCTACCAGGTCAGGATAGGGCTCTCTCCTTGTCAATCTCTGTCGAGATGACTAAATCAAATATGGATTTTAGGCTAGGTATAGTAGCTCTAGGGTTTTTAGTTGATTTTAAAGGTTTTGCTAGATCAAATGGAGCACACAGTTTTGGGTTCGCGAAATCAACTCAGAAATGTAGGATGTTTTGTGGGGCAAGGTAGGTAGGTGTTTAAGCACTTGAAATCTAGTGAGATGGTAGATCTAAGATTGTTGAGGGGTTGAAGAGGGCAAGCAAAGATCGGCAATCCTCTTCAAGCAGCTGAAAACATCAAAAAACTAAATGTAATCCCAAGGCAGAGCATTGTTACCAATGTATTCTACCTATCTATCTTGATTCATTTAGTTAAGAAGAATGAAATAGATTTTGGCACATATAACACATGAGAGAAACTAATGACAGAAGGAGAAACAATGCAAAGACACATTACCACAATAATCCCACAAAAATTGCTGCAAACCCTAGTTTATTTCCTTGCCAAACTGTTGTAGAGATGTACAATGTAGCTCAAAGCATCCACAAGAGTCCAACCTTTACAAATGACTAAGAAAGTACATAATATAGGCATCAAAACCACCTGTGCTAGTCATCAGGGGTCGAATCCATAAGAAAAGGGGTGGTTTCAACCATATCTAAACTAAGAACAAGAATATAGGCAGTGGAACAGCTTGCCTCTAAAACCAAGGAAACTGATACATTCAGTTTTAAACCACTTTTCATTGATGTATCTACCCCTTCAAGTCATTTTTCATCAAATTTACATCACATTACATCATTTACCATCACAAATTTAACAAGGAGAAGAGAAAAAGTCAATTGGTAGTCGAACTAGGAGAAATTTTGAGTTTTGAGCAAAATTGACGCGCAGCACCATCAACCCAATGCGCAACGCCGCTTTAAGCATACTTTTGGAGGCCTTCCACTCCACCAAATGATGCCCAAGGTAACTTTTTGGAAAGCTCTATCTGTCTAGTTTCTGAAACATCTTGAATTTTCTGATTTGGAGATCATTTTCCCCTTCAAAAATGAATTCTGCCAAGACTACTTCCTGTGGGTACAAAAAGTGGCAGAGAGGGCATTTGTTGAGTGTTTTTTGCCCTTTAGGTGACCTAGTTTTGCTCCAAATGAGATGAATTTTTCAGGGATTAATGTCCTCTTGATTCTAAATCCAAATCTATAAACCATTTCTCCCAAGGATGCACCAATCAAATGCGCAACGCCAGTGGTGTTGCGCATCCACCAGAATTTCCTGTTTTGCAAAATTTAAAAAAATTGAAATTGACAAAATTTCTTCAAAACTTGCCCAGTTTTGGCTCATAGGTGCTTCATTGGTTACTTTGTTGGGCTAGTGTAACATCAGCCAAGATATTAAGCTTATCCTCCCTCTTTTTTCTTTTTAAGGCCCTCCTTAATCTTGCCTTAAGTTGCTTAATCCTCATGTTGCATATCCTATTCCGGGTCAAATAATGGTAAGCCATATGGCAAAGCATTTTCTTCTCTTTATTGGCCTTCTCTAGCAACTTCTCAAGGTGGATGTTCACCCTCTCTAACCAATTTTCTCGGTCATTCTCAATTTCTTTCTCAATGGAGGTCATCTTGACCTTTTCCTTATTTTCCTTTTGCTTCTCTTCTCTAATCATTTGCAGCTCCATAATAGCTTGCTTGTTAGTTAATTTCTTGTTTTCCTGCTTAAGGTAATTAATGATCCATTTTTCCCTTCCCAAATTAGTTGACAAGGCTTAAATGTCAGCCTCTTGTTTCTTGATGATGTCCTAAATTATCTGTGTGCTTCGAGTCTCAACATCAATGACATCAATTTCCTGTGCTTCATCATGAACAACTAAGTCAAATTCACTCTCTTGCTCATCATTAGGATCCTCCTCTTGCATTTTCTCTTTGTCTTTACTTTTGTCTTTGCTGTACTACCCAACATGTAGCTGTTTTGCTAAAGAAGAAGGCAAAGCCCCTTCCACTCCTTATGGAGATAGCATTTGCCTGTGGCCTGTAGATGAAGGCGAGACCCCTTCCACTCCTTGTGGAGATAGTACTTGCTTGGAAGATTCAAAGAGCATCCTAGTGCCTCTCTTATAATTCACAAATGTAGGTACCCCCATAGTTTCAGTTTCTTGAACCTTTTGCTGTCCTAAAGGCTCGTTTTCCTTTTGGGGGATTGATAAAAATATTTGAGGACCCTTGAACATCTCATGAGAAATGAAGGTTTCCCATGGCATTCCCAACTGATTGAGATGATGTAAAACAATTATTTTAATAACAGAGAAATGGTAAATATTGTTGAGCTGTTGTGGATATGTTTTCCTCTTTGCAATAACTGTCATTTTCTCTATGTTTTTGCATATAAAATAAGGAATACTCATCATTTTCACCCTAGTGAAATGCATCAACAATATAATATGGCAAGCATATAGTTTGGAGAACCTACCCTCACAAGTAAAATACTTAATGATGAGCTTCTTGAGTGGAGCATACAATCCTCCAAAAGTCTGAAAGGAAACACTCTACTGATTCTACAATGGTATTTAACCTTGATCTAAGGCTCATAATACTCCCTGTTAATATGTTTCCTCCTGTTCCATTTCTCCCCTACATCTAGAATTCTTGTGGCCTCTGCAATGATGGTGGATGATAGAGTAAATGTAACCCCGGTAAGACATACCACATTGTTGTCCAAGTTTGTCACAAACAGTCTTGCTAACTCATGGTGAAATTTAACTCTCTCTACCCTCTCACAAAAATCAAAACATGACTGATGTCTAAAGCATGAGGTGACTAATGGTCAAGTAGGTAGTTCACTCATACTGATGGGCTCCTCCCTGATAATCTTGCCACCTTTGTGAGGTTTTCTCTACTGCAAAATCCTTTCCCTAGAGCTGTCACTTAGGGTGTCCTCCTCAAAATTAGGCTCACTGTCCCTCTCCATGCTTGTCTCTTTGGGATGATGTGATGAATGGTGGATTAGTAGATGGGGGAAAAGATGAGTATGAAGAGATTTGTAAAAGGAAAAATAGTGACGGGGTGAGGTAAGGGAAGGGATCAAGGGGTAGGTTTAGGGCAAATGAAGTTGGGAAAAAGAAGCAAGGAATTATAGTTTGCAGTGGTGTAAAATAGTGTAGAGAGACAAACTAGGGTTTGAATTTTAGGAAGCAAAAAACAATAAGTCATGCATGAAAACCCTATCTAAACTCAAGAAGTGATTATACTTACTTGGTAGGAGATAAATGCAGCAATAGAAGTGATGGAGGATGAGTTTTTATGGTTTAAAGGCTTGACAGTTCAATGCGCAGTGCAACCAACCCAATGCGCAGCGCCTTCCCAATGTGTAGCGCCAATGCAATTTTGTGAAGGAGAAATGGCTCTGATGCGCAGCGCTTGCCCAATGCGCAGTGCCAACAAATTTTCACCAGTTTTTATTGTTCTCTCTCTTTTGCCCAATATTTCTCCAAATCGCAATTTTTTTATCTTCCCTTAAAGTTTTCACAATGAAATGACTTACCAAAAGGATTTAGCATTATATTGCTTTTCACTTTAATTTTTATCCATTCAAAACCCACTTTTATAAAGTTTTGATGACCTTTTTAAATGCTCTATTTTTCTGTTTGAAGTTTGACCCTTTTCCCTGGCAATTTGATGAACTGATGTCTTGATGTTTTGGCTTTTGTCGTGGCAAGAGTTGGCAAAGTGAACAGGAGTAGCTGATGAGTACTTATTACATATAGAAACTATAAAACTACATCAAATTTTACAAGAATGAAAAAATGCTCTGTTTTCACCTCAAACTGAGTTTAAGGTGAAAACTTATTAAATTTACAAATGTTGAGAATTAAAAGTTATCTGAAGATTTATATCTCCCCCACATGTGTGCATGACCACTATTAATCAAACAATTTTAAAATTTGACTTAGATGGAAACCCTAATACCTAATGATATTGAAAACCCTAAGACCTAAGACTTCTTCAAATCAAATGCACAAAATATAAGAATTAACTCTACACCATTTAACTGAATTGTGTCTAAAGGAGGTCAGTAGATCTTATGTGATGAGGAGCAAAAACTGGAAATAAATCTACCATCAGTTGATCCATGACCTAATGGAGTGCAACTCATCAAAATGGGACACCTAATATGAAATGCAAAAGAGAAATTTGATCACTAATGGAAATGTGAAAGAACTGACACTAAAGAGGAAATTTTTAGAATGACCTTAGGGCATGATGAGTCCTTAGAACATTATGAGGAAATTCCAACTTAGCTACAAAAGGGCCAGGTGCACACTTGATCCTGAGTCACTAAAGCTAGTCCTACTCAGGGGGGTTAGGGAAGATCTTCTGGATACCCTAAACCTACACTATGAAGATATAAAGAATGTCTTTAAGAACCATTCTAGGGCAGATAGGAAAAAAGGTAGGGGCAACCAACCAATGGCTAGGTCATTCTCTTACAACACATCCATAAAAGGTGAAATTGGAAATATCTTGGAAGATTTGAAGAGTGAAATGCTACAAACCCTTGCCCTACATATGGACACTATGCACATCAAGAGAAAGCAGGAGGAAGCCGAGAGATCATTAGCCATCTTCTGCCCCAGATGCACAAGGAGGCATCCTAGGAATGAATGTCCATTAAACCTTATAGAAATTTGCTCAGTCTTTGAAGAAAACTACTACACAGACAAGTTCCCTTCTCTACCTGGACTAAAAGATGTGTATCAAGGAACTGTGGGGACGACTAAACAACTCTACTACAGAAATAAAAGGAGGCCTCATGAGCCTTGACCATACCAACAAGGCATGTAAGGGTCATCCTATGCATATTACAACCCCAACCAAACACATCCATTCCTTCTTGGGGGACCCCTGCTCATCCCTCCTGGTCTACATTTCTCCTTGGTCTTTTGCACCTCAATACCATTCGAGGCCAACCAACCAACCATTTTATCCATATACTCCTCCACAACCTCAGTGGAATGCACCACCCCAGGGGTGGAGGCCCCCATACAACAATGCTCCATCTTTATTGCCTTCACCTATTACTCAACCACAGCTTTTACACCTTGCTCCACATAAACAACCTCAGATTCCTGCCCCACAAAATCCGAACCCGAACAACAAATAGGGACAACAAGTATACAGTGGAGAGACTTCCTACCCTGGATATGTTGTGGAAATTCAGGAAATCAACCTGAGGGCTAGGAGAGTACTCCTGGACATCCAACCTCCATTTCCACCAAGGGAGAGCGAGGGGAAAAGAGAGGAAAGTATGCCCAGAGTGAATCCACCACCCTTTCTTGAAATATTAACTCATCCATTTGAGCCTACCCTAAAAGAGAATGAACTTCTGGGTGAACTGAAAAATCTATGTGTCAAAATTCCACTTCTTCAAGCCATTAAGGATGTACCTATTTACAAAAAACTGATTAAAGAGAAGTGTTTCAAACATCCAGGGAGGTGAAAAAGAGACACCCATACCATTAATGTCATTGGACTACTGTCCAACTTAATGCTGGGGCAGGTAATTTTCCCAAAGTATTTGGACCCTGGAAGCCCTATAGTAGATGTGCACATCAATGTCACCATTGTCCCGCACACCTTGATTGATCTTGGGGCTTCCATTAATGTAATGACTATGGGCACCTGCTCAAGATAAATCTCTAGGGTTCATTAAGAAAGACCACAATAGTCTTGCATCTTGCAGACTATTCCACAGTAGCACCTAACAGGATTGTTGAGGATGTGATGGTCTACATTGAGTCCTGGGAGTCCCTTGCCGACTTCCTAGTTCTCCAGTTTAAGGCCAAGCTTAATGGTTATCCTCTCATACTTGGGAGGCCTTGGTTACCCACTGTCGATGCCTACATCAGCTGCAGGGTTGGAAACATGACTATAAAAAATGGGCATTTATCCAAGCAGTTGATCTTGTACCCTCCTTCTCAGCCATCTTTAGAACATGATTTACCTTTATGGCTGGAAGAGGAGGAAGAAGATGAAGTTTACTCAGCGTAACTCTATACCCTAGAAACTGCCATGGGAGGAGGACAACTTGATGAAGATGATTTGATTGAACACATCCTCCAAAATCCAACTCCCAACACCTTGTCCTTAGAGGAAGTTGTAAAGGAAACCAATATCAACCATCAGATTCATCTATTCTTACCTGATTCAAGCCATACTCATGTCAAGACAATAGAATCTGGCCCTAAAATAACTTTGAAAATCAACCCCTCTCTTTCTGTACACCAAGAAGAAGAGTTGTGCAACATGCTAAGGGAACATCTAGATGCCTTTGCTTGGAGTTACAAATAAATGAAGGGAGTGCACCCCTCGGTGTGCACTCACCACATTTATATCAAATAAGGTTTCAAACCAGTCCAACAACCCCAAAGGAGAATGAATCCAGCTCTCAAGGATATAGTGAAAGAATAATTGCAAACACTGCTAGGTGCAGGATTCATTTACCCTATCTCGGATAGTGAGTGGGTTTCTCCTTTGGTGTTGGTTCCAAAGACAAATGGGAAGTGGAGGATTTACGTTGATTACAGAGAATTGAACAAAGCAACAAAGAAGGACCATTACACTCTACCTTTCATTGACCAAGTGTTAGATGGCCTGACAGGGAAAGGGTCCTTCTCTTTCCTAGATGGGTTCAGTGGGTACAATCAAATCCATATTAGCCTAGAGGACCAGGACAAAACCACCTTCACTTGTCCTTGTGGTACTTTCGCTTATAGGGTACTTCATTTTGGCCTATACAATTCCCCTGAAACTTTCCGGAGGGCAATCCTGATTATCTTTGTCGAGCTAGTCAATGATGCAGTGGAAATTTATATGTATGACTTTACACCCTATGGGTTTGATTACCAAGAGGCTCTCTTGGACTTGGGTAAGGTGGTGAACAAATGAATTGAAATGAACCTATCCCTTAGTCCTGAAAAATGTGAGTTTTTGATGACTGCAGGGACTATTCTAGGTCACTAAATATCCCAAAAAGGACTGCAGGTAGACCCAAATAAGATAGCCATCATCCAAAGGGTCCGAGCTCCACAAAAATAGAGAGATTTCAAAATTTTTCTAGGTTTAGCAAGATACTATAGGAGATTTATAAAAGACTTCAAGAAGTTATCTTATCCTTTATTTGGGTTATTGGCCAAGGACTCCGAATTTGTATGGTCAGAAAATTGTCAAGAAGCCTTGGACACCCTAGAGGACAAGTTGACTACTGCACCTATTCTTCGAGCCCCAAATTGGGCTCTTCCTTTCCATATACATTGTGATGCCTCTCACAAAGCCATAGGAGTAGTTCTAGGCCAGCTAGATGACAAGATATCCTATGCCATTTACTTCATCAGTAAGAATCTGTCAAAAGCTGAGCTAAACTACACAGTGACTGAAAAAGAGCTCCTAGCTCTTGTGGATTCATTGAATAAATTTAGACATTACATTAGTGGTTATGAGACATTTGTACATACTGACCATGCTGCAATTAAATACTTGATGAATAAACCTGATGTAAATGCCCATATTATTAGATGGTTACTTTTATTGCAACAGTTTGATTTAACTATTATTGATAAGCCTGACAAGGAGAATGTTGTTGCAGATTTTTTTATCCAGATTAACTTTGCCTGCAGGGGAGGAAGGAATGGTTGATGATCAGTTACCAGATGAACACTTATTCACCATTTCAATTCTCTCTCCATGGTTTACTGACATAGAAAATTACTTGGTATCTGCACAGTTTCAACCAAATTTGTCCTCCAAGGAAAAGAGCATGATTGTAAGGAAGAGCACCCCATTCATTTGGATTGAGGAAACCTATTCAAACTAGGCCAAATCAAATTATGAGAAGATGTGTCAGGGAGGAGGAAGTCTTTGAGATCCTTCTGACCTGTCATGACGGGCCTTGTGGAGGTCACTTTTCGGTGAAAAGAACAACATTCAAGGTACTACAAGTTGGTTATTACTGGCACACTCTTCACCAAGATGTAAGGAGGTATACTAGTCAGTGTGATTGGTGCCAAAGGATGGGGAAACCTACCCCAAGGGGTGAAATTCCTCTACAACCTCAAGTGACTTTTGAGCCATTTGACAAGTGGGGCATGGATTTCATTGGACCCATTGACCCTCCATCTAGGAAAAAATAGTACATCATTGTGTGCACTAACTATTTAACCAAGTAGGCTAAAGTGAAGGCCATTGTTGGTGCACTAAGATGTCCTATTACGAACAATCTCAATACCTACATTCATTTTTTTTTTTTTCTAGTTAAGACTAACCTAAGTACCCACGGGGGATTTGAACTGGTGACCTATCGCAAGGAGTGCCTTAACAGCGCACCCATTCACCATCAATCCAAAGCCCCGTGGGCCTCAATACCTACATTCATTATCAACCTAGGGCAAGTCTTTTTATTTCAAGAGTGTCAACATTATATATGCGATGAATTCATAGGTCAATCTATGTTGGAATCGTTGTGATTACTATTGTCTATTTATCTAAATTCAATCCAAACACTTCTGAAAGGAATTCATAACACACTTTGCAATTCTACTTAACCTATTCTGAAAGCAAACGAATTTGAATACAAATTGAAAGAATCACACTTGGCAGTCTTAACTGGAATTGAAACTAACTTATTTAACATGAAATGGAGCTATGATAACTGAACAAAAAATGATTATTGAACAACAAATGACCATATGAACATCTCACTGAAAGCAAATTCTAGCTTTGAAATCTATGATAACGTTACTTAGAATGAACAGTAATCTAATGTTGGAATTAACATAACCAATTCAATAAATAGCATCACGCATATGTCACTCATAGCTAAATCTTTAGTAAACGTAAATTAGAATCTTCAATCCTCACGGTAATCAAAATGATATTAACTTAACAATAATAAATAGTAAAGAATAAATAGAAATGATTATAACATAGGTGAAGCAGTAGATCTTCTCTTGACTGGGCCCAAAGTCTCCAGAAGTCCCCACTATTAGATACTCAAAATATGATTATGAATTAAACACAATATTCTTCATTAAAATGAGTAACAGAGTTACAGCATCACCAAGACGAAAGTATTATATGTCCAAAGAATAGTTCAAATCTGTGAATTTCTAGACTAGCAATTCAGTTTTCCTTTCGGCCTTTTATAACATTTAGAAAAGTAAATAGATAAAAGTGAATCCTCGCGATCAAGGGATCCTGAGGATTTCACAATACTCGATCTGATTTCATCATAAAATAGCATCAACCTACCCAGTCTTCCACTGTACTGCTTGCCTCAGACATTGTCTTTTTCCTTTACTCATTGTTGTTGTTCTATTGATTGAACAACCATTGTCCAATCTGCGTCTATGCACATAAAGATAGTAAAAGCCAGTTTTCCATGCCCTGATTTATCTAATGTGTTAGTAATCACTTTTACCCAGCTTCATTTGTTGTTACCTCTACTTTGATCCATATAATGAAGATAAACATATGAAGACAAATGATAAATTAAGCTATTTACGAGGAGAAAACATACCTTTTTATCGTCCCAACATAATCCCCAGCTTACCTTATTGCATATCCTCATGCAATCAGATGGTTAAGGTGTAATTGAGTTAAGGAATAGGCTAGGTATACTTCCTCCTTGTACAACCTGAAATCGTTTTTCTTTTTAAGCATGGAAAAAGCCTGGTTCAATTCTTGATCAATCAAGTTATAATTACTACAGTACTTATCTGGGGGATACTAGATAATTGGGCTTCTATATTGGCACCCTATTGTTTCAGGTGAAAGCACCCTAGGGCTTTGGGTTAGAACCCCAACATAGTAGAAGCAAACTACAACAAGAAATACTCAAACAGCTCAGGCAAGATGCTTATATTATCAAACTACATAAGAGTGACCATACCCGGATTTCCTTCGTTTGAGTAGGTCCTGCAGGGTTCATACCCTCTGCAACTTCCGATGTTCTTAAAACCTGAAAATCATTCTATCTGAACATACATAACAGTATAGAAGTAAAGCATATTCACATAATTGACTTTATATCATATAAATAAATTATTGATCATACATCAAAACAACATTCATATATGAGTTAAAACATAATTTGATGCATATAAATAGTTAATTTCGGAAACAAGACAACATTTATTTTATTGCAATAAGCTATAAATAACATGGAGAGAATTCACCTGAGTCTTTCTCTTCCTCCAAGCGGAATCATCCTCCGGATTCGTCCTATCCCAGCCTTCAACAATCTTCTTCCATCACCAACACCATGATATCTCAAGAAAAAGGAAGGATATCTATAATCAAGGAAACAAGGTGTTGGGAATAGAATCCCCCCACATTATGTTTTGGGGCTCAAATCCCAAGTTTTGGTCAAAGGTTTTGTAAGACTCCACAAATTGCAGGCGTGGAGCGCGAAGTCTAAGATGTGTCATAGGGTTGTCAGCCCTAAAATATTGTAATATAATGTAAAGTCATGTCGGCCTACCCATTGTCCGCGGATCATGGCAGTGCATAAATAGAGTGAGTCTCTAAGTGTAAAAAGAGCGAATTAGCGAGAAGAATAGGAATGGTTCAAGCATAGAAGAAGCATCTAAGTGTATTGGGTCGTAGTGGTAGGAAGAGGCTCTGCAGCTAAGTGCGAAGAGGCCTAGTAGAGTCCGCAGTTGAGTGCGCAGACCCCTACGGCTAAGTGAACAGGGTGGTGTCGAGTCTGTAATCTGGATGGGAGAATAATAAAGAGAAGTTAATTCCTATTTCTATATATCTGTTGTGCATTGTCTTGTTTACATTTATATTGCTTTATTTATTGTGCACACTGATATGATCGCTGAATATGTTGTAATAATCATTAACCTTACACAAAAAAAGTTAAGTAACTAGGTAATAACAGATTAAATAGCAAGGAAATTGGGTATTATATAGGTTGCGCCCCGAGTAGGGTTGCGCGGAAGCAACATCATAGGTTGCGAAAGAATAACATGTGCACGTAGCGACGTGTGCACAGGGTCAAACCGTGGACCTCCAGAAGCTCATCAGACATTCCCAGGCTGTGAAAACCTAGTTCTAGCACCCTCCCATACTACTTCGGGTGAGACCTCAGTCCGCGCTCCGCGGACTATTGTCGAAAGGGCCAACTATACTGGGATTTGCTTGGCTAAATCACCTCTGAACCTAGGTCAGGCCCATACAAGCCAACAAATGGTTTCATTGCTAGGACCAGGATTTGCATAAGGGATGTCTAATGTCGTGCCACTGGAACCAAACAAAGAAAGAAATTGAAGAGTGGTTGGACAAGAAGATTCACAAGTTCGCGAAGCAGGAAAACAGAACTACATGAGTATCTAAGGAATAGTGGCTGGAACGCTACTTGTATATGGAAATGCATGAAATTTTCTTTGCATCCTTTCCGTCCGAGCTGTATGAGTGGATCGCAAAGTTAGCAGATAGCTAGGGAAGGTGTAGGCTTGACAAACCAATAGTGTGCACTCTGGAATTAGTGTGCAGACTAGAAGCGTAAGAAGATAAGATCATGCGAGCTGTGGATCATTGGCTTGACCAGATAATAGGAGGATTTATCACTAAGTTTGCAATAGACACAACCATTAGCTACAGTGAGGCAGAGCGACGTTTCCTCAAGGGACCGCGAGGTAAGTATATTAAATCTTTGAACACGTGGATTAAGATGTTATTGTGTGAAAAGCAGGTTATGTGAATAAATTAATGTTTGGGGCTACGCAGAGTGGGAAGATCTACAGAAGCAGAGGTAGCGAAGAATTAGAAACCAGCCCCTTAATTTCACCCTCGCGGGAGAGCAAGGAAGAGCTCACAAATGTTTCTCTGAGAAGCGCAGACAGTTTGATAAAACAATGAATTTCATGTTTACCACCTCCACCCACACGCCACCTGTTTCACCCCCCTCACCTCCATCTCCACCCACTCCACCTCTACCACCGCCATAGTTCAGTATGTGAGTGCGATCAAACTACCGGTATTTAGAGGAGTGGGAATGAAGATCCAAACTAATTATGGTTCGTAGTAAGAACAGTATGGGAAGCACAAGGTGTCGCAGATGACAATATTAAGAAGACTATGTTGGTGAGAACGCTGCAGGATCGTGAATTAACATGGTATATCAAGCATTCTAATGACCACCAAATGTAGGAATCATAGAGATCCAGGCCACGCTGAATCGGGAATTTAGTAGGCCAAAGTCAAAAATACAATCAATCATCGGGTTTAAAGAGATTGTAATGCTCCCAGGTGAGACCCCCCTGGGATCTAGATCAAAGGTTGAAGAGTATGATTCACGAAGCCAATATGACGTTGACGGATGGACAACATTGCACATGGTTTGTAGCATCTCTGACACTGCACTTAAGGACAGCGCTATCATAGCAAAAACTTTCCACCGAGGCTGAAGTGTTGGAAATGGGAATGAGATTATATGAGACCCCTATACAAGAACCTGGGTTGGGAGTCCACAAAAACCATGCACAACTACAAAATCTATGTCTAGAAATGCAGAGTTTGAAATAGGATAGGGCACCTTGACCGGAGGCGGGCGGGGAAGTATGGTGCATAAATTGCAAAGGTCAGGCACACGACAAAGACTATTGTCCAGTGTTCGCAAACTACTTGGCAGAATGAGGGCTGATGTTGTTGAGACTGGAGTCACAGGTAGGTCTGAGCGTGGCACCTACATTATGGTGCGCGATCTATCAAATAGGAGGGAAACACACTACGGATAATTTTCATTTGTTGTAGAAGTATACGTAGACGTCCCAACAATTATTTTGCAATTTCTGTAGATCGGTAGGCCATGATGAACACACCTGCTGAAGTTACAAACTAATGATGGATCGGACCCTTGCCTACAAGAAGCAGACTGAAACACGAGCCCTCGACCCAAATACAGGGATGGCGCGTGCTGGATTTCAGGGACGCGGTTGAGGACGAGGCAGAATGGGACTAGGAAGGGGTTGCGACAACTAATTTGTTACAATTGCGGAGGTCCAGGGCACTATGCCCGTGATTGTACCAACCCGACAAGGATATCATGTTTTTATTGTACTCAGTTTGATCATGAGGTAGAAGACTGCCCTTTGTTGATCACAAGGATGCACGAAAAAGGGGTACGCCAACCCCCTTCGACTTAGAATTTACAAATGACAAGGTTTGAGTCGCGTGAAGAAGACTCGAACATAAACATGATGCTCAGAAGTGGTATGACCATGGGAGATGATAAGAGGAAGAAGCCAAAAAAAAGTTTGTGGATTCATAAGGCTCCTACAAAGGAACCCGAGTTCAATTTAGAATGCGCAAGGGAGACATTCATGGAAGCTAAGAAGAGCTTCACATAGGCCTCCACTTCAGGTAGTAAGGATCAACTAGAACCAGGAATGGATCCTTCAATGCTCACTACCTTTCTGGAGAAATGCATGAAACAGCTGCGTGACAGCAAGGCAATCAAGGGACTATAGGAGCTTATCACTAGGTGTGCGGGGTCAGGAGAACCACGCATGGTCCGAAAACTGGGGAAACATGCCTTGCGCACTGGAAGGGAAATGAGGTTGTTTGCGCAAATCGGCAACTACAAAATGGATCAGGTAATCCTAGATCTGGGATCGGACGTGAATGTACTACCAAAGAAAACATGGGAATGCATGGGAAAACTCGCATTACAATGGTCTCATATTCAATTACGAATGGTGAACCAACAAAATATTTTTCCCATGGGAAGCTTTCAAGGAGTAATCGTAGATATTGAAGGGGCGAGCACGAAGGTGGATTTTGAAATGATAGAGATTGTCGATGACAGTAATCCCTATCTCGCGCTACTAGGAATAGACTAGGCCACTGACATGAATGGAGTCATAAATCTGAAGAAGCTCAAAATGATTTTTGAGAAAAGGTCACTGCACGTAGTGGTACCACTGGATCCAGCTGAAGGAGCGTGATACACTGAACCAGTGCGTGACGATGATAGTGATGACGATCTTGATTGTATTTACAAGATAACTGGATGAGAATAGGATTGGGTGAATCTGACTGCAGATGGGAGAATTTTGTGGGAGCGCAAAAGCTCCTGCACTTTGAATTCAAACAAAGAAGTAGAGCGATGGCAGAATCGGTTGCACGAAGTAACAACAATTAATTGAAACATGATGATTCGGTCATTGCGTTGCATAACAACAAAGGCAAAAGAGCTGCTGACATATGATGGATTGTCAGGGCTAGATGAATTTCTGAGCAAATTTGAAAGTGCAGTACCAGAATAGCAACAGTTCGAAGCACTAAAGTGGGCACTGCATGCAACACCCGCACGATGGTGGGGTACACAACAAGGGAACTTTAAGGACTGGCGCGGATATAGAAGGATGACGCTCCTATGTTTTGGAAAACCCTAGCTTCGAATGAAAGTCAGTCAGTAGGGGAGAAACAACTTGCACACCCACCTTTCTCGATGGGTACAGACATATGTTGTACAGCCCACACAAGAACACACTAGCCCCAAAATAGAGAATCAGAAAAAATCACAGCTGTGGGAAAGGAGACATGCACTAACAATTATCCACGTTGAAGAATTTGATAGGGTGTGCAGAATATTGAACAAGGTTGACCAGGCGAAACGAACTGATTCAGACCTACGTGTGCCAGTGGTTCGATGGGCCTACTGGACCATGTGCAAAACCCTGAACGCAAAGACAATCCCAAAGGTGCAGAACGGAGTGCGAACCATACTTATGGAAGAAGATCCAAAAAGGAATCTGCACGTACTGGCTCCCACAGTGGCGACAGTGCGCGATGATAAGGAGGAAGAAATCATACATCTACGTGAGGACAAACATCTAAAGATTCAGGAAGCCATCCGGTGAGGGAACCTTAGACTCCACGAACTCAAAAAGGACCAGATACGATTGAGGAAGAAAAGAATTTTGATGGACGTTGAGATCACGAGGCTGGAAAACGAGATCGCACAAGCAGGTCTTGTCGAGAAACCAAGGATAATAGGGCCAGATACGGATGATCATACCACTATATTAGATGAGTGTCATCAAGAATTTATGACTCTACTTCCATGGCTACAATCGCAACTCATCAAATCCAGATGCTGGTACGAGGTAAGGACACAATTCAGCCACAGATGATTCTGAAGCAAGAATAAAATAGATCCATCAAACCACAGAATAGTGTGTCGCGGACCTCCAAGCAGTACGGGACCAATTGGAGGGGCTCCATGCCAAGATCACCGCAACAGCAGAGTGACTCGGGATGAGTCATGGTGATTGTGTTGGGGGCCTGTTGGGCATGGAACGCCCCCACAGCATGTTTTGGGGCTCAAAGCCTAAGTTTTGGTCAAAGGTTTTGTAAGACTCCGTGAATTGGGGGCGCGGAGCACGAAGTATAGGATGATTCATAGGCCTATCCGGCCTAAAATATTGTAATATAATGTAAAGTCATGTCAGCCTACCCATGGTCTGTGGACTATGGGAGTGTATAAATAGAGCGAGTCTCTAAGTGTAAAGAGAGCGAATTGGCGAGAAGAATAGGAATGGTTCAAGCATAGAAGAAGTGTCTAAGTGTATTGGGGCGTAGTGGTAGGAAAAGGCTCTGCATGTGAGTGCGCTGAGGCCTATCAGAGTTCCTAGCTGAGTGCATGGACCCCTACAACTAAGTGCACAGGGTGGTGTCGAGTCTGTAATCTGGATCAAAGAATAATAAAGAGGAGTTAATTCCTATTTCTATGTATCTGTTGTGCATTGTCTTCGTTACATTTATATTGGTTTATTTATCGTGCGCACTGATATGATTGTTGAATATGTTGTAATAATCATTAATATTACACACACAAGTTAATTAATCGGGTAATAACAAATCAAATAGCAAGGAACTTGGGTATTATACGAGTTTCACCCCAAGTAGGGCTGCGCGGAAGCATCATCACAAGTTGCGAAGGAATAACAAGTGCGCATAGCGACGTGTGCAAGGGTCAAACTGTGAACCTCTAGAAGCTCATCAGACATTCCCAGGGTGTGGAAACCTAGTTCTATCACCCTCCCATACTACTTCGGGTGAGACCTCATTTTGTGCTTCGTGGACTGTTGCCGAAAGGGCCAGTAGTACCGCGATTTGCTTGGCTAAATTACCTCTGAACCTGGGTCAGGCCCATACAAGCCAACGCAAGGGTTTCCTAAAGCTTGGGGAAGTGAATGAGGCACAGGGATTCATTAGAATCAGTCAGGGATAATCTCAGTATAATAACTCTATCTCTTCTCCTCTTAAGGCCTTCCCATAGAGGTCTATTTATACCTCTCCCGATTATTTTTTTAGTTGGGAAATAGTTGGACCACGAGCAATAGGAGGTAATCAACAGGTAAAACCCAGGAAATCCACCCAAAATTAAGGAAATTTACTTTTTTAAGTGTTTTGATACATATACGTGGGTTGGGTATTGACTGACCCACGTGTACACGCTTTTAGCTCAAGGAAAAGTAACGTACAGGGAATAAAACATTGTTTTTTATATATTTGGACCAAGTCTGGAAGGAGGGGTTACCCTAGGCCATAAACAAAGCATCATATATACCAAGAGTGGTAAATGGTGCTATAATAGATGCCCCCTAATATATGAGGTCAAAAGGGGTACATGATGGCTGAAATGTATTAAGTGTATGAAAATAATCATGCCGAGACTGAGAAGGACTTCACTAAAATTCAACCTGCCAAGGCATCAAAAGAGATCAGAAAGAAAATGTTGTCTGAGGCAGGCATACCCATGCTCAGAGAAAGTAAAGCATGTCCGCATATCAAGTACAAGCAGATCCAATATGTATACTAGTATAAAGCAATTGAAAGTACATAATGGATCATCTGATCGTGATCGAAAAAGTGCATGTCACATATAAGAAGACAATCAATGATGCTAAAGGATGAAGCTGATCACTGATGTCAAAAAATGATCCCAATAGTACTAAATGAACATGATGGAATAAAATGATACTACATCGCAACTCAGATGCCAACATATAAGATGTCGTTGTGAAGAACTGCAACATATAAGGTCGATGGTGTCAACTAGCAGCAATAGGAGAAACTAAAAAATGAACCAAAACATGTTGATGCAACTCGAGGTCTTCACCGACTACCGTGGTACATTTCTACACAATGGGAATGAATGATCTAAGGTCGACCACGTGAGAAATCATTTGATTACCGGTCATTGATGTATACCATTAACAAATGTGATACTACTCACCGATAATGATAATGAGAGTCAAGGTACCTAGTACAATCTAACAAGTGTGAATGAATGAGCTGAAGTCGAACACTTGAAAGAATCTATTAATCAGGAGACAATGATGGTTTCCCATTGTCGATAGTGAAGGAATCTGCCAATGATGACAGCAAACCCCAAGGTACTGCCAAATGGACTATATATCTTTTTCCCAAAGAAAATGAGTTGTAATCGATAAGAAAATATCTGCTATAAGGAAGGCATTAAGGCATGCTTCATCAATCTACCATGAGTGTAACCCATAGGCCAATAATGTGGAAGGAATCGGATAAAAGATGTAGTAACCGAACTGAAGCACGTTTCTAGCATACACAAGATGTAGCTAGTGCACAATAGAAACCCTCTGAACCAACCAATAATGAAAGCTGACACAGAGGTGAGGAATACAACAATAGGGTCAAATGGAAACCAAGGCACTTCACGAATCCCAATGTGTGAAAATGAAAGCTGATCTCGAACACAAGGGAAACCAATCAGTCAAAGACCCATGATACTGATCGATGTTGAGCACAAGGTGACCTATCAATAATGAAAATAGGGCCAGGGTGCGGCTCTAGATCTGCCCTCAGAGAAATTTGTTGTCGTCGATAAGGATAAGGCCTGCTAGCAAGAAGTCAATGGAGACCTTCTCAAACCGGCATGAACAAAGGACCAATATAATTGATGTGATGACAAACATGACTCTAACAACTAGGGATGGCTGACTGAAAAAAAATAGGGCAAGAGACACCGCAGAGAGGCCGACTCAGGTTTACTTCCCTTGAACAAAAGCATAACTCAATGATGACTATATGGCAGTATATGATAACTTTGTATAAGTTTTTCATGCAAGAGGCATAAGAAAACTCTCCATATGATTGGAAAAGGTAACCAATTGGGGGAGTACTGACTTAATAACAAGGTTAAAGTGCTCCTAAGTCAAACTAAATCCCACCCCAACGGAGGAGAGACTTTCTTTTGAGTGCTTTGTTCAAGGGTGACACGACTGACTCTAGCTGCCAACAAAATATGTAAATGTCATCCTGTTCCCACTCTTTTTGGAATATATAATGTTTTTTGTCTTTTTCTTTAAGCTGGAAATAGAATAAAAGAATGTTATAGTAAAGTGGAAAGAATGAGTGTCGAAAAAGTAGATTCTCTAGTTCCTGGGAGGGGAGCATTCCTATGCCAAATGCAAGGTGGAAAAACTAGTCAAGGACACTCAAAGGGATGCTCTTTCCATGGGTAAAAGGGTGTGTCAAGTTGCAGAAGCTAAGTGATTGCATGGTTGATTTTGCAGAAGACATGGTCGAAAAAGTGGCTTAAACACGAGTCTAAGTGAAGCCGGCTCAAGGGCAAAAGGTGCAAATAGTCAAAATGCAATGTAGTCGTACAACTCAACACAAAGGAGCCTCTAGGGTATAAGGCCAGAAAGATAGCAAAGAAGTAGAGGAATGAGGCTTCAACACACAAGTCATGGCAGGACTAAAGAGGAATCCCGAGCCTAAAAACAAAAATTCAGCATGGGTGCCAAGTGACAACAAAGTACTATCTAGGGCACCCATGATAAGGTAGGCTCTCCCACACAAGTCATGATACTTCTAAGCAATGAGAATGATTTGCACCATAACTTGGTGGGGTTGATCCTAAGGCAAAAATGGGAAAGGAAACTGATAAGTGCACAATGCAGGTGAAAAACCTAACCTATATGCCAGTTTCGAGAACCAATACCTGTCAGCGCGGATCAACCATAAAAATATCCAAAGGAGAAATGTTCCAAGTTCTTATATATATAATATGGTACAAGGAACCATGTATCCTTACGGCTTACGGATGATAGTTCTTCGAAACAAGCCCCTTGCAAGGCTTGGGCCAAGGACTCCTTTGGTAGTCAAAACTCATGGCTTCAAAGAGTTCCTCCTGCGAAGGAAAATAAAATTCTGAGAAATCATGAGAACTACGAGGATCAAAAGAGGGGATTAAGGGGTCCCATGTCCTTATAAGAAGAATCTCTCAGTCAACTACCAGGACCAAGTCCCAAGAAGAAAAATAATAGATCAAAGGAGCCTTCCTAGAATCAATTGAACATTTAGGATTCGATGCCACATAATTCACTCGTCGCAGGGTAGAGTCTACTTGAACATTTGGAATAAACCAAGGGGTATTCTGTAGTAAATTCGAATTAGGGTGGTGATTGTTGTGGAGCACCTGGAAGGTATGCTTTTTGATAAGTAATCTAGTGGTTTTTCAATACTATTTCTAATCTTTTCTGCATATTGAGCCTAAAAACATAAGGGTTTTGGTAAATTGTGTGCAAATGGGCAAACGAAGCTCAATTACTAATAATCGATGTTTTCTATGCAGAAGGACGCGGAAATAGGGGATTATCGAGCAAAAACGAGAAGCGCAAGGAAAGTAACTGCTGCCCCGTCGACAGGGAACCGGATGCGAACAAGATCAAGCAAAATTGGAGCCGAATAACCCAGGAAAAGGACGCAGGATATCGTGACGGAGAACGCAAGAAGGAAAGAGGAGACCCGAACGAATAGCGAATCCCTCAGGATCTTCGATCCTGAGGGATCGCTGCTTTAAGTTTATCTTTTGTATCTAGACATCTTCGTCATTTCTGTTATATAAAGGTACCACGCCACCGAGCGTGGGGGACGACTGTTATTTAATTAAAAACTCAGAACGATTTTGATCACTGAGCTTTTGTAAGATCTGATTTTGTACACTTTCGTTAATGCAATCAATATAAAGGATTTGGTGTTCACTTCGTTTCTACATCTGAAGTAACTCTAAGCAGTGTACCATCGTAGCCAAGGGCCCAGCTCCGACGGTCACTCGCTGTTGTATCATACGGTGATTTGTGTGGTTTGCATATTTCTTTCATTACAGTAATCCGATATTTCTTTGTTCTGATAGACTATGTTTCTTAATTAATATTTGAATCTGAATAAGTTCTTTAATTCACGTCTCTGTATTACACAAACTGAATCTATTTGAATTACATTTCTACAGCAAGATATTGGTATGAATGTTATCATTATTGGATTCATATGAAATAAGTATTTGTGAGGCTTGAAGATAATATTATCTTGTTCAGAAACACAGTCACATCACACATTACTCTCGGATCGCTGCAGTAGTATAGACCGTGTACATACTTTGGGATTTGCTGTTCCATTTGGATCTGCTGTTCCATTTGGAGTTGCTGTTCCATTTGGATTTGATGTTCCTTTTGGGTTTGCTGTTCCATTTGGATTTGCTGTTCCATTTGGGTTGCTGTTCCATTTGGGTTTGCTGTTCCATTTTATATGATTGACGTTTCCTGTTTATGATAGTTTGCTGTTCCATTTCATTACTGTTGTTCCATTTCTTTACTGCTGTTCCATTTCTTTACTACTGTTCCATTTTAAGAATTGTTGTTCCAGTTTACTTTCGCCAATCTGCCTTTATTGCTTTTGCGTGATAGCAGGCCTAAGGCTGTCGTGAGCCTAGCAAGACGCTGCCTAGCTCCCTGACCTATAAGCCCATGCTTTGGTTTTCTTTCTTTATCAGTTTCTAAAGGGAAGGGTTATTGGTTTCGTACCCTTGACTGATCATCTGCCTTGTGTGATTTCATTTCCTGAATTGGTTTAGTTACAGCTTAGTGTTTGTTTCCTTTCAAGTTATTAGAACGCTATACTACCGAGCACTACTTGGACAGAACAGCCTCGGATTGAGTTACTCCTTGCAAGAACAAAACGATCCCGGATTGACTTAATAATGTGGAATAATTGGTGGTGTGAGAGACCCTAGTTATAGCTCTACATTTTGGCGCCGTTGTCGGGGAAGGAGTAATAGCCATTTGTCCTTTATAGAGTAGTGCGCAAATCTGCTAGGAGGGAGTTGGATTTTAAAAACGGAAGGTAAGAACCTGCGTACGGAGCATGTAAAAGCCCTGCTCCACCGTCCGCTCTCTTAGTAGAATTGCCAGTTAAATAGGATTTAGCAGTTTAATTGGAGTGCATGACTAAGCAGAAAAAGTTAGAAAAAGATCAAAAGCCTCCACCCAAAGCCAAGGGGCCGGTGACCCTTGGACGAACGACCTTTATAGACGAAATCTACAAGAAAGCCGACTCTCAGCCATTAGTAGGATATAAGAAAGCTAATTCTAAACAGCCTACTAGTTCCCTTCAGGCCTCGGGATCACCATCCGAAGCTTTTGCTGAGGTGCACAGTCGAACAGAGGAGCAGGATTTTCAAGAAATTTAAAATTTGACTCCTGGACCATTGCACGAAGGGACCCAAAGTAACCTTTGTGAAGGAGAAGGAGAAACAGGGGAAATTGAGGAACCTAGATCTCCTATTGAATTAAACCAGCCTTTGAATAGCCCGGACAAGGGAAGCGCTGCGAAAATCCTTGTTCAAG
The DNA here is from genome assembly GCA_031772625.1 of Pinus tabuliformis. NCBI lineage: Eukaryota > Viridiplantae > Streptophyta > Pinopsida > Pinales > Pinaceae > Pinus > Pinus tabuliformis. Next base: position 432,092,446 of record CM062816.1, read on the forward strand.
GAATTCATTCACCGCAGAAAGTTAGGGCCATTATCATCCCTGATCAAGGGAGTGGTGTCAAGACAATCCCTATTAAGACTACCCCTCCTCAACCAAGGAACACTCTCTTGGAAATTCCTGAAGATTACTGGCATATATTTGATCCTATGGCGCAGAATCAGCCAAACACCCAGACCTCCACATTGCAATATCCGATAGTAGATTCTGCAGCAAATGCACCCATGAAAGCCATCCCTCTCCAGCATATTCCCACATTTCATGGCCTCACATCAGAAGATCCGGAAGCATTCTTGTTCGAATTTGATGTATTATGTAGAGGATACGACTACACCACCGATCCCCAGAAACTGAAACTGTTCCCCTCTACATTAAAAGGGGCTGCGTTGAGATGGTTTATGGGCTTAGGTGGTGGGGTTATTAACAATTGGGACCAAATGAAAGAAGCCTTTTTAAAGAAATACCAAGATTACTGTAGGTCAAGGGAACTAAAAGATGAAATCTTTCAAATGTCAGCCAGACCAAACGAAACCTTAGAAGAATATGTGGAACGTTTCCAATATAACTTGCAAAGATCCCCTTATGCATCACTACCTCTACCTGACAACGTGTTGAAAACTGCATTAATTAGAGGTATGAGAGAGCAATGGATTGAAACGTTAAACATCATGGGGAAAGGAGACATTTATCAGGAAAATTTTGCTGATATCATTGATCTGTGTATCAGGAGCTCAAGAGGCAGCACGAGGATAAAACCAGCGGAATATGACCGCTTCCCCAGAGATAACAGAACATTAACAGAGGGAGTAACACGGGTGGAACTTGGAAATTTGCTAGAAAATTTTAAAACTGATATCCTGGGAACACTAACTACACAACTTGACATCGTGCAGGCCAAACAGAAGCAAGCCGAGGCAGAGCAGAATCTAGCCATCTTTTGCCCACGATGCAGGAAGAAGCACAGCCACAAAGAATGCCCGCTGGATACAGTCCAAATATGTGCTATCTGCACCAAGGACCACCTGACCGAAAGCTGCCCTTCACTTCCTGGTCTGAAGGCAGTATACAAAGAAGCAGAAGAGGAGTCAGAACCAGCATATTTTGTTAACCAGCGTCGTCAATGGCAGCCTAGGCAACCAGGTATGTTTTCAGACCCCTCCTCTTCTTTTCAACCCCCGCAGTTCAACACTCAACAACAGAACATGTGGCAAAATCAGTCCCAACCCCCATTTTCAAATTGGTCACCACAAATGTTTCCTACTCCGAATCCTTGGATGTCCCAATTTGGTTGGCCAAACTGCCCTTATCCTCCACCATATTGGCAGAATAGTTCCTATCCTCCACAGTGGACCCCTTCCACTTCGCAAGGCTCATCCTGGCAGACAAGTTGGCCAAGACCGACATATCAGCCAGCAGGATCAATCCCACTCCCTCAACCAACTCTGCCAGCCTTGCCACAAAATTCCCAGTCTAATCTGAGACCGCAACTCCCAGCCCAACCCAACCCCAATCCTAATAATAGGCCAGTCCAATCCATTCAAATCATAGACACATCAGAGATTGAGTCTGACCTAAGGGAGTGCAACGATCTTCAGTTAAGATCGGGACGAATAGTAGAAACAAAGGGAGACAAAATGGTTCATATTGAAAATTAGTTACCTGTAGAACAACCCCCACAACGGAAGGATGAAAACAAAGAGCAAAACAATAAACAAGCAAGCACATCCTCTCCTCCTTTCCCAGAACGATTAGTCATATCTCGGCCTATACAACCTCCAGACTTTGACATTCTGGGAGAATTACAAAATTTGTATATAAAGATTCCATTCCTCCAAGCTATACAAGATATTCCTATATATGCGAAAACCATAAAGGAATTATGCATCAAAAAATCAAGGAGGAATACAAATACTAAGCCTAGAGTCCAAGTAGTTGATACTTTATCCGACCTATTATCAGGAAAGGAAACACCTATCAAATATGAAGATCCCGGGAACCCAATTGTAACCGTTCAAATCTATGGCCAAACCCTGACTAACGCTCTAGTCGACCTGGGAGCTGCAATCAATATTTTGACAACCTCCACCTGCCAAAAGCTTGGCATTACGTCAGTAGAACCTACCTCTACTCTGTTAGAATTGGCAGATCGATCTGTGGTTTGACCAGAAGGTACTCTGAATGATGTCATGGTTTCCGTAGATTCATGGGAGTATCCCACAGATTTCCTGGTAATTAATCCTAAAACCCGACTAGATGGACATCCGTTAATCCTAGGCAGACCCTGGCTTGCTACTGCCGATGCCTACATTGGCTGCCGGCAGGGAAACATGACTATAGCTAAAGGACCCGATGTCAAAAATTTAATTTTGTACCCTCCAGCTCAGCCAAGCCTGCCAATGATTAAAACTAACCCTTATCCTGTATCATATCTCGCTAACAACATCAGATCTCCATTAACCATACAGAAGGCGTTAGACTAAGAGGATCAAACAGAAGACGACGCCATTAACAATTTTATTAGTCAAACTGAAGCTAGAAAACATATGTAGTGTCTTATGATAGAGGCAGCATTTGACAACGAGCTAGAAGAAGATCCCTTAAAAGATCCGCATGATCAGACAATACCAGTAACTGCTGTTGCTAATACTAAAGTAGTGGAAATTGAACCTGGTAAAACTCTGAATATTAACACCAATCTTACACCAGATCAAGAGATAAAACTTGTTAATCTGTTACAAAAATACAAAGATGCATTTGCGTGGGATTACCCCGACATGAAGGGGATTGATCCTCAATTATGCACCCATTACATTTATATAGAGAAAGACGCAAGACCTGTCCGTCAGCCACAAAGGAGACTCAACCCGCACCTAAAAGAGATAGTGAAAGATGAACTTCAGAAGCTCTTAGATGTTAACTTTATTTACCCTATCTCTGACAGTAAATGGGTCTCTCCCCTTGTGGTGGTACCAAAGAAAAACGGAAAATGGAGAATCTGCGTCGATTACAGGGAGTTAAACAAGGCTACACAAAAGGATCACTTTCCCCTCCCATTTATAGATCAAGTATTGGACACGTTAGCAGGGAAGAAATTTTTCTCCTTTTTGGATGGCTTCAGTGGATATAACCAAATCCAAATTGCCCTTGAAGACCAGGATAAAACTACCTTTACGTGCCCTTGGGGAACGTTTGCCTATCGTGTATTACCCTTCGGCCTATGTAACGCCCCTGCTACATTTCAAAGGGCTATTCTCAGTATTTTTGCAGATTTAATAAACGATGGACTTGAGGTGTATATGGACGACTTCACACCGTATGGGGATGAATTTGATCCAGCTCTGGATACCCTGGAAAAAGTTTTACAACGCTGCATTGCTACCAGACTCTGCTTGAGCCACGAGAAGTGCTACATGATGATGACGGAAGGAATCATCCTAGGGCACTACATTTCAGCAGCTGGCATCCAGGTAGACCCTGCTAAAATTCAGATTCTTTTGCTCATCCCTACCCCCACTACTCAAACAGAGGTACGTAGTTTCCTTGGATTTTCCGGATATTACAGACGTTTTATAGAACATTATTCACGAATTGCAGCACCTCTGTATGCTCTGACAGGTAATGTCGATTTTTTGTGGACAGATAAATGCGACCAGGCTTTTAGAGAATTGAAAAAGTTGTTGTCAATTGCTCCAGTCCTTCGAGGACCAAACTGGAATCTGCCATTCCAGATCTCATCGGACGCCTCGGATACAGCAATCGGTGCAGTCCTAGGACAAGAAGAGGATAAGAAGCCATACGTTATTTACTATATTAGCAAGAATTTATCCTCTGCCGAACTCAATTATACTATTACTGAAAAGGAATTTTTGGCCGTAATCCATGCTGTTAATAAATTTAGGCATTATATTACAGGTTACCCTGTTGTGTTATATACAGATCACTCTGCTATTAAATATCTAGCACACAAACCTGTCACGAATGCTAGAGTAACTCGATGGTTGATCCTGTTGCAGGAGTTTGACATCACAATTAAGGATCGACCCAGCAAGGAGAACCCTGTAGCCGACTTCCTCTCAAGAATACCCAAATCAAGTGAAGCAACAGCCGTGGAAGATCAATTCCCTGACGAACATCTGTTTGCCATTGCCGTTCGCACACCCTGGTATGCTGACGTCGCCAATTACCTTGCAGTGGGTAAGTTACCCAAACACCTAACCCCTCAGGAACGAAAACAAATTGTTCAAAAAAGCACACGATTTTCGTGGATTGGAGACCATTTATTCCATACAGGGGCAAACATGCAAATCAGAAGGTGTATTCGAGAGGATGAGATCCTAGACATCTTAAAGGCTTGTCACAATGGACCATGCGGGGGGCACTTTGCCGACAAGAGAACAGCACATAAGATACTACAGGCAGGGTACTATTGGCCCACAATCTTTAAGGACGCGAAAAAATTTGTGCAGGCCTGTGATAGCTGCCAGCGAGCAGGAAAACCTGGTCAAGCTGATGAAATGCCCCTGAGACCACAACTGGTTATTGAGCCATTTGAACGATGGGCTCTCGATTTCGTCGGACCCATTAATCCACCCTCAAACCAAAGGACATACATCTTGGTAGCAACAGACTATGTTACTAAATGGGTTGAGGCTGAATCATTAGCTAGGGCTACAGAAGATTCGGTAATACAATTTTTGTTCCATTTGTTTGTACGTTACGGACTTCCAAGAGAAGTGATTACAGATGGTGGACCACAATTTGTTGGAAACAAACTAGCTGCAACACTTAACAATTATCATATCCAACATAAGATTACTACCCCCTACCATCCGCAGGCAAATGGACAAGTAGAAAACAGTAACAAGATAATTGAGTCAATCTTAACAAAGACCATCGCATCACACAGGCGTGATTGGGATGCTCGGCTACCTGAAGCTCTGTGGGCTTATAGAACCACATGGAGAAGTACGACAGGCTATTCACCTTATCAGTTGGTGTTTGGGAAACAACCAATTTTTCCTATCGAATTTGAGATCCAAACACTACGAACTGCACAAGAGGTCGGCCTAGATCTGAATGAGGCACAGATCAATCGACTACGACAAATCAACGAATTGGATGAGGTTAGGCTCTCTGCATTACAAAACACAACATTAATCCAACAGCAGCGAGCTAAGTGGCACGATGCACTTATAAAGAATAAAGTCTTCCATGAAGGAGACTGGGCTCTGTTATACGATTCTCGGTTCCAGGACTTCCCGAGGAAACTCCAGACTCGCTGCTAGGACCATATGAGATCCAGAAGGTGCACGACAATGGGACCCTCACTCTGACCATGATTGACGGTTCTGGACATACGTTCAAAGTAAATGGCCACCGAGTTCGTCTCTATCGAAGACCCCTTACTCGGGAATCCTTTTGTCAACAGCTTCAGCAAGATACTGATTTGGAGATCCTAGGGGAGGAAGTGAAATCTTCCTCACCCATAACTTAAGCAATTTGTTTTTCGTAATTTGTACATAACATCCTGTATATATGTTCTTTTCATCTTTTGTTTGCAGTATTTTGGTTACCTTATTTCGCACAGCACTGGTTTGATTTTGCTGTTCCTTTTTAAAAGGAACAGCACCCGTTTGATTTTTCTGTTCCTTTTTAAAAGGAACAACACTTTTGGTGTTTTGCTGTTCCTTTGTAAAAAAAGGAACAGCACTTGTTGTTTTTGTTGTTCCTTTGCAAAAAGGAACAACACTTTTTGCTTCGCTGTTCCTTTGCGAAAAGGAACAACACTTTTTATTTTGTCGTTCCTTTGCGAAAAGGAACAGCACGTTTGTCTTTTGGAATTTTTGTTGTTCCTTTGCGAAAAGGAACAGCACGTTTGTGTTTTGGAATTTTTGTTGTTCCTTTGTAAAAAGGAACAGCACTTTGGCGTTTTGGAATTTTTGTTGTTCCTTTGCGAAAAGGAACAGCACTTTTTGTTCTGATGTTCCTTTGCGAAAAGGAACAACACTTTTTGTTCTGTTGTTCCTTTGCGAAAAGGAACAGCACTTTTTGGTTTTTGTTGTTCCTTTACGAAAAGGAACAGCACTTTTTGGGCTTTGCTGTTCCTTTGCAAGCTCGTGTGGATTTTTTGCTGTTCCTTTGCAAAAAGGAACAGCCCGTGTGGATTTTTGTTGTTCCTTTGCGAAAAGGAACAGCCCGTGTGGATTTTTGCTGTTCCTTTGCGAAAAGGAACAGCACTCTTTGTGCTTTGCTGTTCCTTTGCAAAAAGGAACAACACTCGCATATTCCTTTTTTTTCAAGATGCAGAATGTCGTTAATTCCGCTATTTTCCGCAAGACGAATCATCCACATGCTCAGACACCATCTATTTGGACGTCTTGCGATTATGCTCTCCTAAATCCTTTAGATATAGCAATGACATTATGCAATGAACATAAAAGCATGTTATACCGAAACCTGCATATCATAAATCGCTATTGTTTTAACAGTCAGCAGATATAAGAAGATAAGAGGAGCGACACTAACTTTCGTCTTTACTGTCATTATTTGTTCCCGAACCATGGTTTGGCAATTTTTATCATGTCGATTTCGCTAAAAACTTCCTTGATCATCATTGAGGAATATGAGCAAACATTTATATCTGTCTGTTGGGATTGTAAGACTTATTCCACCATTCCCCACTCTTAAGGAGTGTGGAGCCACCCTTATGTGTAATTGAACAAAGAAAAAGAAGTGTGCTGTAAAAGAAGAACAAAAGAAAAAATAAAAATAAAGATATGAAATCGTCAAATGCAGGATAGGGGGTCTCATTCAGAGCCAGCCTATCATGATCATAAGGATGGAAGCGAAGTGGCATTCCCATTGCGGCCACCACACCAGGGATATGGTCCAAAGGAAAAATAACAAGCAAACCTTGGAACAGGAGGTCTCATCACGAGCCAGCCTGACCACGTTTCGTGCCTACCTTGTGAATGGCATTATGGTTATCTGGTCACCAAGCCAGCATAATGGCCTGCATTTTGAAGAAACACTCTTCAGTACATACACAAAGGATAATGGTTCCAGAGGGTGAGATAAACAACTTTGCCAAGGTTATGAACACCTGTTGGCAGCAGAGCTCTGTTAATGGCATTGGAGTCGTAATATTTACACCAACAGGTATGATATTAAGTCTGTTTGTCTTTTATTTCCTTTGCATGTATCATATGTCACACCCTGATATAATTATCGCATGAGTATTATCACCAATCATGGCAACGGAATTGAAAATGACTACTGGAGACTTCGTACGGTTGACAGACGTCCAACCCTCGGTTCCTCATTATATCACACTGGCTTATCTTAAAAGCGATCCATTTTTCTGCCTCGATTTCGGTACTTCACTGTCTTTTTACAACATGGCATAATTTCCATCTGCTGTACTTTATGATTTGACTCCCGACTGGCTGTTGCTCCTCTCTTTGACGGCTGGGGGCAGCCTATCAGATCGCGGGGGGGGAGGTGACCTCATTACTCCAATGGTTACGTGGCTGCACATCATTCGGGAAAAATAACAACACGATTTAACGGTATGATGATCTCATTCTACGGACTGCCACCCACGATCTTTCTCTTTGATGCATGCTCTGCGAAAATCCTTCCTAAAATAGCATCGAGTATCCTCTATGTTCGGTAAATACTGCGGACAGTTGCTGTTCCATTCCCGAGTTCATTTCTGAGAGTAAGCTATGGGCGGGAAAACAATCCGAAGTGAACCGCACAAGCTGATCGCGTCTGATGCAGCCCGCGAAATTCTGGAAAATGCAGGATGGTTGAATTACTTCAACCGCCTGCAAGAATTGAACGAGGCTGTAGTGTTGGAATTCCTGCAAAATCTGCAGGAAAACCACTCTATAGTCGGAGGAAAGCGGATAGAAGTCACGGAGGACATCATTGCAGAAACCTCAGGATTACCAGCTATTGGACCCAGATGGGAGCTGAAGAAGGAAAGACTGCAGAAAGCAATGGAAATTTTCCAAAGCGAAGGCCAAAGTCTGACAGTCAAAGGGAAAGGAGTTCTGCCGACGACACTAGGGGAACCCTGGACCGAGCTGGCGAAAATAGTGCAGAGCTATATCACCTGCGAGGGGAGGAAAGATGTGGTAAGGGCTCGTCACTTAAAACTTCTAGCTGTTTTGAAGGGAAAATGCTCTGTAAATGTCCCTGCCTTTTTAAATTCATTATTACATGATGCGGCCCGAAGTTTGAAGAAAGCTCAGCACACAGAGATGGTTGTTAGCCACCACGGACTGATTCGGCTAATAATAAGCCACAGTCTTGCCCAACAACAAGACACTTGGGAGGAATTGGTTGAAACAGTCAAAATGGGACTGGCTTTACCTCGAACCTCCAGCACACTGGAACGTTCAGAAGAACACAAGGAGCCAGCAGCAGAAAAGCAGGCTGTTTCAAAATGAAAGCAGTCCTCTAGCACGCCGGAACAATCAGAGAAACGTAAGAAGTCGGCGGCAGAAAAACATGCTGTGTCGAAACGGAAGCGATCCTCCGATACGCCGGAACGACCAGAGGAACCTAGAGAACCTGTTGGCACTCCCAACCTGCCTGAAAGACCCAGGAAGTCAGCTCGATTGGTTCGAATAAGGGGAAGGTTGGAAAAGATTCAGAAAACTGTGACCCAACCAATCGAAATCGAGGACGAACCTTTGGAAGAGGAAGGTGAATTACCCGAAGGAAATGTTGAGCAATTAGAGGCTGGAACTAACCAGCCAGGAGAAGGAATTGAGGAAGAAAATGCACAATCTATGGGTAGCCCGTTGCAAGACCATCCAGGAGAAGAGGAATTGGCAGCAGTTCTGGCCAACATGGGAGAATACGGCCAAGCCTCCAGTCCAGGAGGCATCCCTGACGATCCCGCAGAAGAAGAGTTACCTGAAGAAGGGCATGCAGAAGAAGCAGGGAAAGAAAACCTGCCCGGTAATGAAGCAGAAGACATCAATTCGGGACAATCTGTCCCCAAGGCACCAGAAGATGTTCCGGGAGAGGAAGAAGGAGTAAAATTAAGGGCCAAACCCTCTGCCGAGGCTAGGGAAATTGCAAAATTGAAGAAGAAGCACCAGAGGATGCTGGGCACGATAGCCAGACTTCGGCAACAAATCAGAATGTTGAAAGCCAGTCTGAGAATACAAAAAACTGCAAGGCAAAAGAAAAGGACCACGGCAGCAAGAACCCCGAGGGTTAGGGTTCGTTTCGAAGGACGAAACCCCATCAGGAGACCTACTGTTGAGGAACAGTCCGCTGTTCCGAATGTTAATGAGGAACAGGGTGCTGTTCCAATGGAAACTTCTGTTCCATCTAGCCCCGAGGAACGAATGGACATTCCAATGGAACAGCAAGAGGCTCCGGTGGTAGGAAGACCACACCAACCCTTTGTTCGCATCAAAAAGGAGACGGATAGCAAAGAGGTTCAAACGGAAACACCCCCCTCGGGTGTAATTCGGGTCCTAAATTCGAAACAACGCAATAGGAAAGTCCAGGTTAAACTTCCAGCTTCTACGGCTGCCTGGAAGAAAGACCCGAAAACCAGGACCTTGCATAAAATGATGAAGGAAGCCCAGCAGGAGGCCGAGCAGTTGCGAGAACAGACGGTCCCCAAGGAAAGATATGAGGAGCTCCAACAGCAACTTCGAAACATCAGTCAGTCTGAAAGCTAGGCCTTTGAAGGATGGCAGAAGGAGCAGGAAAAGGTTGCTAAGGTAACTCGTCGACTAGATAGTGTTGTTAAGCAGATGGACACCTTTTGTTCCTTGTATACTAATGTTTTGACTTGTAGAGCCCCTGCTAAACATTATGCTTTGTTTTTGCTTGAACGTTATTTGAGATTAAAAATAAAAGCTGTTAGGGCAGGAGCACCCATCCATATCAACACTGTTAATGATTTTATAGATTGCTGCAAGCACTATGGAGTTAAAGTTCAAAGATTGTTATGTGAATTCTACTTGCACAACCTTGTCTTAGACCAGGAAACTGATTTGAATCCTGGCCCTTTCGTTGGCGATATACAATTTCAAGCCTTTATCTCATTTGGGGTGAATCAGTTAAAATGGTTTAAAGCTTACAACATCTTTCAAAGGCAAGAAAATAGTTTAGACCTTTGGGTACGAGCTGAACCTAGGGACCCAGCAGCATTATGGAGAGAGCATAGGAGTATGATGAGGATCCCAGGTGTCATGAAGATATTAGGTCCCATGCATGAAGACTTGATCCGAAATGGTCTGGAGTATTTCCTGACTATTAAAGACCAGGCCTTCCATGTTGCAAAGTTTCGATACCGAACCTCTAACCAAAACATCCAGCTCAGGGAACCCTTTAACTTTGAGAATTTTGAATTGGCTGCCAGTCGATTGAGTCTCTATGGGGAACGGATTCTGAGAGCAGGCCCATTTTGGTTGGGATATCGGTTTCGCAGCCCAATTGTTTGGCATCCTGCACCTAGATATCAGGCTCTATATGAGATGCCTGCAGATCAGTTAGAGCAGTTCTTTGACCATCTAGTTGCTAATCATGGTTGTCGGCCTCTTCGAGAGATCCCTTCTCCGGCCTACTCTCTCACAGCCCTGCATGTCAATTACAACGTTTTCATGAGGACATGAAACAGGGTAAGCAGGGGGGTGTGTGGAGCACCTGGAAGGTATGCTTTTTGATAAGTAATCTAGTGGTTTTTCAATACTATTTCTAATATTTTCTGCATATTGAGCCTAAAAACATAAGGGTTTTGGTAAATTGTGTGAAAATGGGCAAACGAAGCTCAATTACTAATAATCGATGTTTTCTATGCATAAGGACGCGGAAATAGGGGATTATCGAGCAAAAACGAGAAGCGCAAGGAAAGTAACTGCTTCCCCGTCGACAGGGAACCGGATGCGGACAAGATCAAGCAAAATTGGAGCCGAATAACCCAGGAAAAGGACGCAGGATATCGTGACGGAGAATGCAAGAAGGAAAGAGGAGACCCGAACGAATAGCGAATCCCTCAGGATCTTCGATCCTAAGGGATCGCTGCTTTAAGTTTATCTTTTGTATCTAGACATCTCCGTCATTTCTGTTATATAAAGGTACCACGCCACCGAGCGTGGGGGACGACTGTTATTTAATTAAAAACTCAGAACGATTTTGATCACTGAGCTTTTGTAAGATCTGATTTTGTACACTTTCGTTAATGCAATCAATATAAAGGATTTGGTGTTCACTTCGTTTCTACATCTGAAGTAACTCTAAGTAGTGTACCATCGTAGCCAGGGGCCCAGCTCCGACGGTCACTCGCTGTTGTATCATACGGTGATTTGTGTGGTTTGCATATTTCTTTCATTACAGTAATCCGATATTTCTTTGTTCTGATAGACTATGTTTCTTAATTAATATTTGAATCTGAATAAGTTCTTTAATTCACGTCTCTGTATTACACAAACTGAATCTATTCGAATTACATTTCTACAGCAAGATATTGGTATGAATGTTATCATTATTGGATTCATATGAAATAAGTATTTGTGAGGCTTGAAGATAATATTATCTTGTTCAGAAACACAGTCACATCACACATTACTCTCGGATCGCTACAGTAGTATAGACCGTGTACATACTTCGGGATTTGCTGTTCCATTTGGATCTGCTGTTCCATTTGGAGTTGCTGTTCCATTTGGATTTGCTGTTCCTTTTGGGTTTGCTGTTCCATTTGGATTTGCTGTTCCATTTGGGTTGCTGTTCCATTTGGGTTTGCTGTTCCATTTTATATGATTGACGTTTCCTGTTTATGATAGTTTGCTGTTCCATTTCATTACTGTTGTTCCATTTCTTTACTGTTGTTCCATTTCTTTACTGCTGTTCCATTTTAAGAATTGATGTTCCAGTTTACTTTCGCCAATCTGCCTTTATTGCTTTTGCGTGATAGCAGGCCTAAGGCTATCGTGAGCCCAACAAGACGCTGCCTAGCTCCCTGACCTATAAGCCCATGCTTTGGTTTTCTTTCTTTATCAGTTTCTAAAGGGAAGGGTTATTGGTTCCGTACCCTTGACTGATCATCTGCCTTGTGTGATTTCATTTCCTGAATTGGTTTAGTTACAGCTTAGTGTTTGTTTCCTTTCAAGTTATTAGAATGCTATACTACCGAGCACTACTTGGACAGAACAACCTCGGATTGAGTTACTCCTTGCAAGAACAAAACGATCCCGGATTGACTTAATAATGTGGAATAATTTGTGGTGTGAGAGACCCTAGTTATAGCTCTACAATTGTCAGATGCACATTGATCAATAGTGACAATATTCCCTTTATGAGGAAAACACATCACTCAAAAGAGTGAAGACACCACAACATTCGTCGCATAGACATAATCATGCCCAAGTAGCATATTAAAGTCTAAAGGGCCATCAACCACCATCATATCGATTAAGATAGTCTTCCCACCTAAAGTAATAGGCAATTGAGGAAGAACACCAATATATTCACTAGGTCTTCTGTCATAAGCTAACAACTGACTCTCAGTTGTCAACAACTTTGGAGAACCCAAATATTTCCAAGTCAAGGAGGATACAATACTTGCAAAAGACCCTTCATACACCATACATCGATAGACGTTTGTGGAATTAACTCTAACCTTTACTTGGAAAGGTGCAGCGGAAGGAAGACAAGGGTTGACAAGACTATCCCAATCAAAGGAGACACTCCTAGAACTTGGAGGGGGAACATTCACAGAAACTGGAATGCCCCCTATACCAAAAAACTCTGTACTAGAAATCAAACAGACTCTGTTGTTAGGCACTTCACCCCCAAAAAGAGGAGTGTAATCATCGAGAGATTGCAATGGTGCAACCACGTTATCAACCAATGGTTGATGAGACTGTTGAGAAACCATATCAGATTCAGGAGTAGAAGAATTTTCAGACTCAGATCATATCCTTTGTACCTCTGGAACACCAAGGCATAAATGAGTAAGATGGTCTCCCTTGCATATCTTACAGGGGAACTTAGGTTTAAAACTTCCACGCCTAGGTTTCTTACCAATAGACATTCCGCCAACATGACTAGCAGTGGTTTGTGGGGAGTCCCCAACATGACTTGCAGAGGTCAGTGACTCTTTGCTAGTATGACTTGCAATGACTAGACTTATGCCCCTAGCATGACTTGCAGTGGCTGAAGGCTCATCTCCAATATGACTAGCAGAGTTTGATGATGAATTGCTAGTATGACTTGCAGTGACTAGACTTGTGCCCCCATCATGACTTGCAGCAGCTGAAGGCTCATATCCAACATGACTAGCAGAGGTTGATGATGAATTGCTAGTATGACTTGCAATGACTAGACTTGTGCCCCCAGCATGACTTGTAGCGGCTGAAAGCTCATCTTCAACATGACTAGCAGAGGTTGATGATGAATTGATATAATTATTCTTTTTCTTCGTCTTCCTCTTTCTCCTCTTTTTATATCTCTTATTATAAGAAGGAGGAGAAAGAAGAATCCTAGATTTATCTTTGAAAGAAGATGAACAATTAACACCCATGTGATGCCCTTGAAATAAAGCATTCATCTGAGAAGCTCCAAAAACATTAGGAATATTTGGAGTGGACCACAACCAAACTGGTAGTCCAACATTCAATCTAGGAATATTCAAAGTGGCCATCAAGGGGGTACCAACGTTTCCAAATAAAGGAAAAGCACAAGGATCCCCTTTTGGGAGGGTACCTTGGTTGGTTTCCATAGGAATATGGGCCATATCTAACTTATTTGCAGATCCTTCCCTTACGAGATTGCACAAATGACTTTCCAAGGAATATAGATGCACAATCAAAACCTTTTCCCTTGAGGAGGCAACTCCACAACTTTCGAAAGAGAGATCAAAATCCTTTCAATATCATTGAAGTGGTAGGTCAGTCACTCTGAATCTAAAGTCAAAAAGTGATAAGACAAAAATACCTAAAGCCTACTATATACAGAGAGCAAAGAGAACTTGACTATAAAGTCCCTAAAGATACAACCAATCAAGAAACTTCCAAGTATTTCCGCTCTAGATGATGAGAATCGGACACCAAAATACAAGAAAGTTAAGTAAGGGACCTTCCAAAGATAGTTTGGGATTATAACGGCCCAAGCCTACCAGCAAAGGTATCAGAAGTAGTTACGCTGACCTCCAGACAACAGCCTTTGCTAGGGCAAGCACCCAAGCTTCGCAAGGGTACCCTCTAGAAGTATTGTTGAACGTGGTGCAACGTCAGCCTCAGGTGCCACAGGATTCCCCTCCATAGCCACATGTGTGATCCCTAGGATAGGCAACTATGGTCACCAACTCGTATTAGAAGCCGGGCCGAACAGTCATGAGGCGGGATCCGACAAGTAAGAGAGGGGTTATCTCTCGTCCTTATCTCCACTCTCCCTCATTCTTTACTCCCAGTCATAGAGCTTTCCTGGTCTCCCTAATGCTATTGGATTTCACTCATTAATCAAAATTCTATGTTTTGTAATTTTGAGCAGCCTTGGAGAGTTAACTCTCCTCTCGCCTAATCCAAGGCCCTAATAAACCTAAACTTGTTGATGTATTCTAATGACAACATAAAAGTTCCAGTTTATTTTAATTAATCGCTTGATTTTAATGGTTGTTCTTTAAGTGAAGGGTAAAGATGGGAGTGAAACCAATGATGTTGGTATGACACAACATAAATCAATGAAAAAATAAGTACATGAATGTAGTCATTTTTTCTTCAATGAAAAGAGATCTCTATACGGGTTCTACAAATAAAATTATATGAGCAACTTTTTCTTCTTCTAGAAAACACACTCCACACACCCAAAAGCTAACAAAAAGACTAAAATGTCTGTAATGCAAACTATCTTAATTCAAACTATAATGATAGTGCATGGATGCTCATACAAGAAACAAAAGAAACTGTAAACCAAAAGCTTGGAAAAAGAAAAACAAAAAAAAAGTTTTTTGAGATCTTTTCTTTTTTAAAGAAGCAACCAAAACAAATTTTTGAAATCACCAAAATGCTACTAAAACTCAAAAGATCGAAAAAAGAGCACAAGGAGTCTTTTCAAGTTACAAACTCAAAAATGAACGAAAACTTGAGCAAAAAGACTTCAACTTGTACAAAACGACCCAAATAGCAACAAAGAGTTTGACAAACTGACCAAGAAGCCAGGAAATAAATACTTCCAAATTCGTCAAAAAGACTTTCAAAAAGCAAGAAAAGCTATGAGGCCACAAAACAAAGGAGAGAAAAGCAAGTAGATTTGAAATCTGGGCTTGACACTGAAACTAAAAACAATATCATGTTCTGGAGGACCAGAACAATCAAGAACTTTAGGACGAAGTCTTGTGTGCCAAAACACAAATTACAAACTCGCTAAAGAAGCAAACCTAGGCCAAATCTTTTCAATGAGGAAGAGAATTTGAAACAGTAAACTTGCAGAATAATTAAATTCTTTAGACAACAATTGACCACATAGAGACTGAAAAGATCAAGCAACAAATCTATCTAGGTCGAAATATTTGAAAAAATAATGAAAAAAATTTCATATGCAACTGTGTGCAAACACAGAGGCGTGCACACTAGCTCCTGACACAGGAAACTTGTGTATACCTAAGTTCACTTTACAGAAACAAGTGTGTATACGCGACTATAAAAAAAGTAAAGAGCATATACAAAGCTTTGCAAGAAAGAATAAAAAACAAAGTCTGATCCAAAGGACCAGACTTGAGGCCTGGGACTCTACTAGACCAAATAAAACTGTAATGCAAGCAAACCAAAGACTGAGCCCTAATTGAGAATGAACAACCCAAACTAGGAATAACAAGATTGTTATCCCCAGTGGAGTCGCCAATTTTGTTTCGGGTGAAAGCACCCTAGGGCTTTGGGTTAGAACCCCAACAGAGAAGAATCAAACTACAACAAGAAATACTCAAAAAGATCAGGCAAGATGCTTATCTTATCAAACTATGTAAGAGTGACCATACCTAGATTTCCTTCGTTCGAGTTGGTCCCATAGGGTTCAGACCCTCTGCAACTCCTGATGTTCTTCAAGCCTGAAAATCATTCAATTTGAAAATACATAGCAGTATAGAAATAAAGCATATTCGCGAAATTGACTTTATATCATATAAACAAATCATTGATCATACATCAAAAAGACATTCATATATGAATTAAAAACATAATTTGATGCATAGACATAATTAATTTCGGAAATGAGAGAGCATTTCTTTTATTGTAGTAAGCTATAAATAACATGGAAAGAATTCACCTGAGTCTTTCTCTGGCTCCAATCGAAACTATCCTCCGGATTTGTCCTATCCCAACCTTCAACAATCTTCTTTCATCACCAACACCGTGATATCTCAAGAAAAAGGAAGGATATCTATAATCAAGGAAACAAGGGTTTCTTGAAGCTTGGGGAAGTGCATGAGGCACAGGGAATTCATCAGACTCAGTCAGGAATAATCTCAGTATAATAACCCTATCTCTTATGCTCTTAAGGGCTTCCCATAGAGGTCTATTTACACCTCTCCCAATTAGTTTTTTAGTTGGGAAATAGTTGGGCCACGGGAAATAGGAGGTAATCAACAAGTAAAACCCGTGGACTCCACCCAAAATTAAGGAAATTTAATTTTTTAAGTATTTTAATACATATACGTAGGTTGGGTGTTGACTGACCCGCGTGTACACGCTTTTAGCTCAGGTAAAACTAGCGTGCAGGGAATAAAACATTGTTTTTTATATATTTGGACCAAGTCTGGAAGGAGGGGTTGCCCTAAGACATACACAAAGCATCATATATACCAAGAGTGGTAAATGGTACTATAACACCTATCCACTCAGGGCCCATGCTCAATACCATGTTGCTCTACTTATGTAAGTGAGTGGAGGCAGCTTTGAAATTCCTGAATCCAAATGGCTCTCTGTTTTTTATAGTATTGCTAGAGGCTTCCCATCTCTACATGGCTGCAAATAAAGATTGTTCTTTGAATTCTTGGAAGTACTCCTTCCTGGCCTGTATAATGTATATGTGCAATGGTCCTAATTGGCCCACAACACCTGTTCGTTTCATAAATTGTTTGTGCTAGACAAAGAGGTGCAGGGGTTTTGTAGGCTCTCCCCTAACCCACAGGTCTATGCCATATTCTCGTTTTCTAAAAGTATTATGGACCTTGGCCCATTTGATCTGGTTATTGGAAAAGGAAAGAATGGCCTGGAGTTGGATATCCCCTATGAAGGGGCCAGGATTGTTGTCTCTGTCATCTTCTAAAAAGAAATTATGCATGTACAATTCACACAGGAGGCATTGTACCTGTTCGTTCTTCTCCTTGAAACAATTAACAAAATCTGGGGTGGTCTTAATTTCTACTGACTTACCAACTTTAACATCTTTGACCTTCAATAGGAGATATCTCTCTAGTAAGAACAATGCGTAGTTGGTAGTAGGAGCTCCACATGACAAGGCATCTGAATAAATAGAGCAAACAGTCTCTAATTGCTCTTTAGCTTTCTGCAACTTGACTTGTGCTTTTTTTACTTTCTTTTGTTCATCCTTATAATTTTCAAAATTTTCATCCTCTGTGAGCATGAGTGCCTCAAATTTATTTCATAATTCTTGGTGTGCTCGTAGGGGCATTACTTCCTCTTTATGCCAAGTCAATTCCTCTTGAGTCTTGACTAGATCATTCTGCAATTTCCTAATGAACGCTTCCCTTACCAAGGGAATGTAATTAGGCATCCCATCTGTTTGGACCTCATCATCCTGTGTTTCCATTGGGTCAATCTGAACAACAGCCTCGGCTACTTCTCCAATCATGCAACAACCAGTGTGGGTGTTTTCTTCAGTATCAGTTTGAATGGCAACATCAATAGTAGGGAAGTTCATTTGAGTTTCCTATGAGCAAAGACAAGGATCTTTTGTTTGCATTTCACTGTCTTCTAAAAGACATGTCTTTGTTTGGGTTTCTTTTGAATAAACCAATGGGATTTCAATCTAGGTTTCAGCATTTTCCCTAGGGAAATATTCAGTTTGGGCCCCTGTGGTCTCCAATCCAACTTTCATTTTCTTAACCCTGATTGCTTCCTTCAACCACTGTCTTAGCTGCTTAATTATTTTTTTTCCCTCCTATATTTCTTGAGCATTTTCCTGAGTCTGTCCTTGTATGATTTCTTTATTGTGAGGCTTCTAACCGGTGGTGGCACGACTGCATTTACTTCAAGTTCCTGTTCTGGTGGAATTGTGTCAACATCAGGGTGGGGTTCTATTGGAACCATATATCCCAATGGATCTTCACTTTCCAAGTCTCTTTCGTCACAAACTTCTCTCTCAGGAGACCCCAATGAAATGGTGTCTCTTGAGAAATTTTCGTTTTCAGGGCTTTCTTCTAGGTGGGCCTCATCCTCAAGGGACTTCATAAAACTAGAATTCCCTGGTTGATTTTCACCTTCCAAGATTTCTTCTGTAGGGTTTTATTTAACTAGGGGTTCCAGTGGACCAGTAGTTGTTGCTTGATTTTCTTCTCTAAGGGTTTCCTCTGCATGCATTTCTGCTTCAAGGGGTTTCTCCACAAAAGGGACTGGTTCCCTCTATTTTTCTAAATTATCAGTAAACGACAAGGTTTGATCATGACCAAAACTGCTAGTAGGGGAAGACTAGTTGGGGGAATGATTTTTCCCTTTAGAATTATTGGATTGCTCCCTTCCTTCAACAAAGATCCCCATATTTTCCAGTACTCTGGCCACCTCTTCCTCATAATCTTGCAAGGAGTCTTCCTGCGGACTTGGAAGGGGTGTGTGAGATGGACCTGCCTCGTTTATTTGAATTGGGGTGTGTCGATGTGACTTCACCTGCATAGAGTGTCTTCGTTTTGCTGGGCCCGAGGCCACAGAGGGATTCTTCCTTTTCTGTGTCCTTTTTGGACCTATGGCTCATGGTCCTTGTTGTTCAGTTGTTGGGTTTTCTATAGGTGGGGCCAGAGTAGGATTTACAACATTATCCCAAGTTAGCTATTGTTGGGCCAGTCCATGAATGATAATCAATTTGATAATCCCATGATTACTGATGATTGTATGTGGGTCCTTTGCTTTTCTAAGTCGACGAGAAACATCATGCAATAGGGAATTTAAATAAAATAGCAAGTTAACTATAATTTTCTATTTTAAAATAGCTAACAGTTTAGGTTGTCGGTGCTTTACCACGTCCTGTTTTCTGTCGCATGTGATGTACCTCTGCACAATGGCTTCCAATTCCTGCCATGGTTGTCTCAGAGCTATAGGGTGAATGCCTTTTCTTGTTCGTACCAATTGCTCGTCTAGGTCCTGAAATACTAGACCGCATTGTGCAAAAGAACATTTTTGTCCATCCACCTTGTTCCTTCTGCTAGAAGTCTAGTGACTTCGTCTATGACTACTTCGGAGACCGTTATGTTCCTGCCTCTTACCATGGTGTTGTCGTTCTGCATAAATTCAAGTGTCATCTCTTCATGAAATCCCTGTAATTTATTCAAATATTGCAGCCAGCCAACGCGCTCTAGAATTGCACGAGCCTGGTATGA
The DNA here is from genome assembly GCA_031772625.1 of Pinus tabuliformis. Lineage (NCBI taxonomy): Eukaryota > Viridiplantae > Streptophyta > Pinopsida > Pinales > Pinaceae > Pinus > Pinus tabuliformis. The sequence continues at coordinate 432,112,022 of CM062816.1, forward strand.
TACCATGAGCACTGTGGGTTCATTTTAGATGGCTCTTCCTCCCATGGTTGTTGTTTTCCTATCACTGGTTCACTTCCATGCACTTCTCTCACACTTTCGAAGTTTAGAACAACAACAAAGAACGTTAAATCTATTAACAGGGAAATGACGTTGTTTTGACAATTAATATCACATACAGTCAAGTCATTTGTCTCGTCAGCAACATTTGATGCAAGATCATAATCAATATGCATGCTATTCATAATGGTATCCGTCCTTCCTCCAATTAGAAATAGTTTGATAATTATAAAACATACACAAACATCATGCAGTCCTTTAATGGAAACCAATTTAATAATTATCACACAACTATCCATAAATTGTCACACATGTTGTTCATACACAGACCATCCCCCTTCCAATGAGAAAAGGGTGTCCACGTCTGTCAAGCATGGGAAAAACAAGAGAAAGCATCAGTAAATCATAAATGCAGGCAACCAATCAATAAAAGTAGTGCAATATACGACAACGGTAATCAAAGTAGTACACGTCAGTAGATTTGAAATGCCCATAAATTGAAACAAAGTTTTAAACCATTATGTCAAAAGATTTTTACCTTAAGTGGAAAAGTATCAAATGCATGATCGACAGTAAGTATTAATGACTGTCATTAAAGTGATTAAACAAATATGATATAATGAATATAATATATAAGTTACCATGCATGTTGACTTTTTTGGAATTTTGTTCAAATGGGAAATTTCCTTTAGAAATGAATCCATGGGGGTAATAGGATAGAGAGCATTTGGTAGTGTCACATATTACTTCAATACCACAAGCAGGGCCATTGCTGCTTGCAAGCATTCATAGCCTTGACAGGGTTGCTTTTTAACCCACAAATGAGCCAGAGTCATCCTTTTAGTATTTAGATGATTGTTTCCTTTTTTGCTATAAAGAGACCACTATGCTGGCATGGTGACTAGATAATCGTAGTGCCATTCACCAAGATATAACAAAGTTATCAGGTTGGCTCGTGATGAGACCCCCTATCCTTCTTACAGTTTTAATTATCAAGAAGGTCATTAACTTGGTTTGGTGGCCAAAATGGAATGTCACCCATTACATCCTTATGATCATGGTAGGCTAGCTCGTACTGAGACCCCCTATCCTCTTTAAGACAATGCTTGTTGCATTTCATATTTCTATATTTTCATATTTTGATGCTTTTTTTGTAAAAAGAGGGAGGTTCATTTACTCCTTGAAAGACAGGGATGGTGTAAGAAGTAAAAAACAATGCCAATGAAAGTTATACTTTGACCCCCATATCATCATATCAAAGGGATTTACCCATTTGAAAGTGTTAAAGATAAACCAGCATGGTATTAAAATAATAAATAATTTTATGATGTGTCGAAAGGAAAGATATTCACTCAGTCATTATAGAGATGCACCATGTCAACTTTTGAATAAAAATAACCATCAAAAGGTTTTGTAGGTCATAATGGTATTAACATTAGTTATTTTCTTTATATTAGGCACAAATCCAACCATATGGTTTTTATTCAAAACATAGAAGAGAAAGAAAAATGGCAAAAAGAATGATCGACAATGAAACAGCAAAGATAAATCAAATTTATTCATTCTACTGATTTAAACAACAAACACACAAAAAGAAAAATCGGGGTTGTTCAATTGATAGAACAACAATCGTTCAATCGATTGAACAACATACACTCAAAAAGTGATGTTCAATTGATTGAACAACAATCGTTCAATCGATTTGACCAACAACAAAAAACGCAAAAAGTGTTGCTGAATTGATTGAACAATAATCGTTCAACTGATTAAACAACAAAATCATAGAAACGCAAAGGTGTTGTTCAATTGATTGAAAAACAATCATTCAATCGTTTGAATAACAAAAAATCGAAAAACTCAAAAAGTGTTGTTCAATTGATTGAACAACAATCGTTCAATTGATTCAACATGAAAATCGAAAAAATCACAAAAAGTTACGTTCAATTGATTGAACAGTAATCGTTCAATCCATTGGACAGTAAAATCGAAAAAGTCGCAAAAAGTGATGTTCAATTGATTGAACAAAAATTGTTCAATCGATTGAACAACAAAATAAAAAAAAAATAACAAAAATTGTTGTTCAATTGATTGAACAGAAATCATTAAATTGAACAACAAAATCATAAAAACCGCAAAAAGTGATGTTCAATTATTGAATAGAAATCGTTCAATAAATTGAATAGAAAAAATCGTAAAAATACAAAAAACTTTGTTCAATTGATTGAACAACAATTGTTCGATCGATTGAACAACAAAATCAAAAAAATCGCAAAAAGTGTTGTTCAATTGATTAAATAAACAATATGCAAGAGGTGTTGTTTAATTAATTGAACAAAAAACATGCAAAAAGTGTTGTTCAATTGATTGAACAACAATAGTTCAATCGATTGAAAACCAAACATGCGAAAAGTGATGTTCAATTGATTGAATAGCAAAAACACAAAGTGTACACAAAGTGTTGTTCAATTGGTTGAACAACAAAAACACAAAGTGTTGTTCAATTTATTGAACAACAACCATTCTATCGATTGGACAACAAAAACACAAAGTGTTGTTCAATTGATTGAACAACAATCGTTCAATCGATTGAACAACAATATGCATACAAAAATAAGTGTTGTTCAAATGATTGAATAGCAATCGTTCAATCGATTGAACAACAACACACATATGAAAATAAGTGTTGTTCAATTGATTGAACAACAATCGTTCAATCGATTGAACAACACCTACAAAACACACCCAAAGACAAGAAAAATCCTCGTATGCACATGGTGATGCCTAACTACATTGCAATCAACCGTAGAGGAATATATACATTATTCAGAATCAAAGAAAAATGCAATTTCACGAGAGCAAAGTTTCCGGGTCATCACTCCCTGCAGCTAAAATTTGCATGGTGGGGTCATCACGTACCTATTGGTAGAAAGACTCCTTAGTAAGTGGTTTTTGATAAATACGCACCTGATGTCCTTTCACCTTGAAATAATGGCCAAACCCGTCAATGGTAGTCAAGGTGAGAGTACCATTGTTATGTACTTCTTGAATTTTATAATGGCCAAGCCACCTTGTTTGTAATTTTACAGGAAAGTCTTGGAATCTGGAGTCATAGAGTGCCCAATCTCCTTTTTGAAACATATTCTTTTTATAAGACTGTCGTGCCACTTTGCCCTTTGTTGTTGAATAATTATAGTCTGTTGTAGAGAAAGTAGTCGAGCCTTGTCCAATTCATTTATTTGTTGAAGTTGATTGGTTTAGGCTTCTGTGAGATCCAGTCCCACTTCCTCGGTCGTTCTTAGAGTCCTTATTTCAAATTAAATAGGAAAAATAGGTTATTTTCCAAACACAAGTTGGTATGGAGAATACCTAATAGTATTTCGCCAAGTTGTGTTATAGACCCACAAGGCCTCTAGCAGTCTAGCAGCCCAGTCTCGCCGATGTGTTGAGACTGTCTTGGTCAGAATTGCTTTGATGACCTTATTGGTGCTTTCAACCTGCCCGTTCGCATACGAGTGATACAGGGAAGTGATTCTATGTGTAATGTGGTGGTTTCTGAGAGTGGTTATAATATTGTGTCCTACAAATTTCCCTCCCCCATCTGTTATCACTTCCTGAGGTAAACCATACCGCACGAATAGCCCAAAAAGGAAATTAATTACATATTCTTCTATAGCTCTTGGCAAATCTACTATTTCTACCCACTTCATCACATAATTTGTGGCAACCAATATGTAGGCCTTTTGGTTTGATGGCAGATGAAATGGGCGAAAAAATTCCAATGCCAATCATTCGAAGGGTTCTATGACCAGTTGGGGCTGTAGTGGCATTTCATGGGATTGACCAGGTCGGCCCATCCTTTGGAAGCTATCACAAGCCTGAGCATATTTCTTAGCATCTTTAAAAATAGTGGGCCAATAATAGTCAATATGTAGCCCTGTCCTATGATCTGTGAAGTGTCCTCCGTAGGGCTCATCATGGCCAAGGATAATTTTAGGGGCGAATGTTCGCCCTTTGGCGAAATTAAGGGGTTTTAAATTTTTAGTGGGCGAATATTTTGTATCATAGCACATTTTTACAAATCACCTCAAATAGCCCACCTTATTTTAAGGGAGAGGGTAAAAAAGGTAAAATTAGCCCTTGAAATTAGGACTTACAACCTTCCATTTGCCCATTTTCAAGAATAGGTTTTATTTAAGTGAATCCATTCACCCATTTTCAAGAATAGGTTTTATTTAAGTGAATCCTATGGGCCAAATACCATATTTATAAAAGAGGTATGGTAAATTAATAAAAATATAAATAAATGAGAGGTATGGTAAATAAATAAAACATTTTTTATATTTACTCCATAAGTCACGTTATATACATGTAACGGTGTAAACAAATAAAAATATATGTAAAGTGGAGGTATGGTAAGTAAATAAAACGTCTTTTTATACTTACTCAAATGGTATGGTAAATAAATAAAAATATAAATAAACTAGACGTATCGTAAATAAATAAAACCTCTTTTTATATTTAGTCCATAACCCTCGTTCTATTTATGAAGGCTCAAGAAAGAGGTTTTATTTAAGTGAATCCTATGGGCCAAATACCATATTTGTAAAAGAGGTATGGTAAATTAATAAAAATATAAATAAACAAGAGGTATGGTAAACAAATAAAACATTTTTTTATATTTACTCCATAAGTCACCTTATATTTACAAACACTCAAAAAATGGGTTATATTTAGGTAGTTGTCTATAACGCGACTTTTTGAAAGCTTTTTCGACAGATTTTTCCGCTCGAAATCCTACAGTAATTTATTGGAATCGCAAGTTTGATAGCTAGTTTCTGCACAATGAAAGCCTCCCAGGGGTTTTCGAGGGTGCTGAATCCAAATATGCAGTTAAAAAACCATTTTAACTGCAACAAATCAAGATTTAACCTCAATTTCTTTCACCGGATTCCGTCACCGTAATCTCCAAAAAGTCGCATTATAGACAACTCCTATATTTAGGTGAAACCTATGGCCAAAATACTATGGGACAAATACCATGGACTAGATTGTTATTAATACCATGCAAAAAACCATTATTAACCCTAATATTAGAATTAATAAAAATAAAAATGACACATGGTATTGATCCATGGTATTCACCAAAATGGCACATGGTATTGACCCATGGTATTCACCAAAATGGCACATGGTATTGACCTATGGTATTCACCTGGAATGTAGCCTATTTAAATTGGGGGATTAAACCAGCATGTAGCCTATGCTAAGATTCACTAGGACTTTACAAAGTTTTATTATTTAGTGAAAGACTCGCCAAGATCTTACAAGATTTTATAATTGAGTAAAATATTCGCCATGCCTGGTGAGAGATTCGCCAAAAAATTATATATACATATTATATTATTGATAAAATCGCCTTCCATTTTTCCTATATACCATGGAGATTCGCCCATTTATTATATTTATAAATTTAGGGGGGCTTCTTAAAATTTTCCCTGATCATGGCAAGCCTTCAGGATGTCATAAATCTCATCCTCACGAATGCATCTGTGTATACACATATCAAACCTTGTGTGAAAACAGTATCCTCCAATCCAAGAAAACTGGGCGCTGCGCTGGATGATCTGTTTTCTTTCCCTTGCTGTCAAATTCCTCGAAAGCTTCCCCACTGCCAAATAGTTTGCTACATCTGCATACCATGGCATTTTGACTGCTACGACAAACAAATGTTCATCTGGAAATTGGTCATCCACTGCTAATGGATCATTTATCTTTGGAACTTGAGACAGAAAATTAGCGATTGGGTTTTCCTTCCCCCTATTATCTTTGATGGTGATATCAAACTCCTGCAAAAGAAATAACCAACGAGTCACTCGACCATTTGTAATAGGTTTGTTGGCTAAGTACCTAATGGCAGAATGCTTAGTATATAAAAAAACTTGATAGCCAGCTATATAATGTCTAAATTCTTTTTTTGGCATAAATGACAGCTAAGAATTCATTTTCTGTTACTATATAATTAAGTTTAGCAGCAATAAGATTTTTACTGATATGATATATAGCATAAGGTTTTTTGTCCTCTTCTTGGCTGATGATAGTGCCTATTGCTGCATTTGATGCGTCTGTGGATATGTGAAAAGGTAGCTCCCAGTTTGGTCCATGTAATACTGGTGCCGTTGAAACTAGTTTCTTTAAATCTACAAAAGTTGTGTCACACTTGTCAGACCATTTAAAATCAACATTTCCAGTTAAAGCATATAAAGACGCAACAATTTGTGAATTTTTTTTGATAAACCTATGATAATAGCCTGCATATCCCAGGAAGCTACGTACCTCTATCTGAGTATAGGGTGTAGGCAGTAAAATAATTACCTGTATTTTTGCTGGATCTACCTGTATCCTTGCTGTAGAAATATAATGTCCCAAGATTACGCCTTCGGTCATCATCATGTGATACTTGACATTGCTTAGACACAGCCTAGTAGAAATGCATCATTCTAAAACCTTTTCTAATGTTTGTAGATCTTTATTAAATTCATCCCCATACGAGGTGAAGTCATCCATGTAAACTTCAAGTCCTTCATTTGTCAGATTAGAAAAAATGTTGAGTATAGATCTTTGAGATATAGTTGGGGCATTGCATAAGCCAAATGGTAACACTCTGTAAGCAAATGTACCCCAGGGATAGGTGAAGGTTGTTTTGTCTTATTCTTCAGGGGCAATTTGAATCTGATTATAGCCACTGAAGTTTTCTAGAAAGGAAAAGAATTGATTCCCTGCCAAAGTATCAAGGACTTGATCAATGAATGGAAGAGGGAAGTGATCTTTCTATGTTACCTCGTTCAATTCCCGATAATCCACACAGATACGCCACTTCCCATTTTTCTTGGGGACAAATACCAATGGAGAGACCCATTTTCTATCCAAAATGGGATAAATAAAATTCACATCCAGCAACTTTTGTAACTCTTCTTTTACAATGTCCTTGAGGTGCAGATTCAATCTCTACTGAGGCTTCCGGATAGGATGAGCATCCCTTTCGGTGTAGATATGATGTATACAAAACTGTGGGTCTATACCCTTCATGTCAATATAATCCCAGGGAAAATCCCATTTATATTTTTGCAGGACCTAAATGAGCTTTTGTTGTTGATCACTATCCAGGCTATCATTAGTGTTTAAAAATTTGTCTGGTTCAATTTCAACAGGCTTGTTGTTATGAACAACAGTTGTATGGATATGCTGATCATAAGTATCTTTCAAAGGGTCTTCCAAGGCTTCATTATCAGATATTTCTTTTAACCTTTGGCATTTCAAATTGTTCACATTAGCTGGCTAATTGATAAAGTTATTGATAACAGCATCTTCAGTTTGATCCTTGAATTCAAGTGCCTCTGCTACTGTAAGTTGTGAATGAATGCTTTCTTCCAGGTATGTGGGTGGTTGTTTACATATTTTTACAATGGGCAGACTTGGTTTGGTAGGAGGGTATAAAATGAGATCTTTTACAGCATACCCTTTAGCAATAGTCATGCTGCCCTCTTAGCAGCCTATGTAAGAATCGGTTGTTGCCAGCCAAGGTTGGCCCAAAATCAAAGGGTGTCCATCCAATCGACTCTTTGGGTTTATAAAAATAAAATATACCGATACTCCCATGAATCAACAAAAACCGTAATATCCTGTAAAGATCCCTCTGGCCTTACCACTGAATGATCAACAAGTTTTAGCAGGGTGGTGGTTGGTTCCAGAGCTGTAATACCAAGTGTCTGATAGGTTTCTTCTATTACGATGTTAATGGCTACACCTAGATCAACTAGTGTGTTTGGAAAGGAGTTGCCATATATTTGAATTATAACAATGGGATTCCTAGGATCTTCATATTTTACTAGAAGTTTTTTCTTTCCTCACAGGCTTCTTTACACATAGCTCTTTAATCGTTTTAGCATAAATAGGAATATCTTAGATGGCCTGGAGGAGAGGAATTTTAATACAAAGATTTTTTAGCTCCCCTACAAGATAAAAATCTAGATAAACAATTGGCTTGGGTATTGTTACCCTTTCAGGGAATGGGGGAGAAGTGACTATGATATTCTCAAGATCTTTATGCCAATTTGTATCTTCTCCTTATTTTATTTCCGTGTCAATTACAGTTGATGGCATATTTACAAGTGGGGTCTCAAACTCAATTGATGGATGGTCCCTATTTTCCTTAGGGGTAATGATACGACTGGACCTCAATCTAAGTTCATTACATTCCTTTTGTTCAATCTCATAATTTGCGCTTTCGACAATTTGCACTAGCTGAACTGGTCTCTTATTTGGATTCAGATTCAGTTGAGCTAGCAATTGAGGGCACAGAAGAGGCTGAGGAATCTCAAGGAAAATTTTAAGGATGGAAAATTTTCTTGAAGTTTAAAAACATTGGCGAATATCACAAATCCCTACTATGCAAACTATAAATTTTTTAATGATATATTTGCAAAATTATTCAAATTTATAATGATTTTATATATGGTCTCTATATAATGTTGGCGATTTTTAAGGTAAAATAATTTTATATTCTAAAATTTGGGCGAATCATCTTTTATAAAAATTGGAAATTGGCGAATCATTTTTTGGAAAAATCATGGAAAATTAGCCCACTGGGCGAACATTAGCCCCTAAAAGTTTCCATGTTAAACAAGGTAAAGAGGTACAATTACAGCGTGACTGAAGTCAAGAACTCTGCACTGACAAGAGACAGAATTGTCAAAAAAAGAAGATGAAAATACTATTTGCTTTTAGGACCCGCAGGGGACCGGATTGAGATTCACATGACAATACATAATTAACCAAAAAGCCAAGAAACACTAGAGAACCCCTAAGCTGTTTGCCTTACAATCATGCCCAGTGGTGAAGGGCGCACTGCAAAAAGAAGACGCTTGGGTGAACGAACTACTCATCAGGAGGCTCTTCCACGATACGGTACCAACCAAAATCTGGAAAATCCCCTGCTTGAGCCGCATTCTGAACAAAGGGACCAGGGTCAGCCATCATCACATCCTGAGTGCTGCAAACCTGTACATTCGCTTCCTGCCGAGGAGCAATTCCGTCATTCAGCTGGAGGGAAGAAAAAGGAGCCGATATTGCCCCCGTGCCTCCAGGATAGGTACCAGAATCTTCAATTTGGTTGTCTTCATGGAAAACCACCAAGAAATGAGCAGTTATCCTGGGTCTATTCAGAGTGTTGTTAAAGGTGAAGATGGCAGAACTAGAAGTGGAAGGAGGCCCGTGGCAGGTACTAGTGGAAGGGAACCGCCCTCTCCCTCTATGGGTGAAGGCACGATGACCAACTGACCATTCACTGGAAATGGAGGGTGAGTCAGAGGATGAACTGGTGGGAGCTCGCCTTGGCTGGCCTCTACGATAGCCCATTCTTGGGCATAAATGAGGCATCTGGGATGGAGCAACCTGTTGGGTCCCTATAATACTAGTGATTACCCCATTACTATTGTAGTTATACCCCTTATTTATATTGTTGTGCCCCTATTACCCCCATATTGTTATTTCTGTGCCCCATAGAATCCCTCTATTGTTATTTTTGTGGCTTTATATTATTATTGTTAGGTCGGCTGGATTATATTGTGACTCCTTAGACTCCTATATATAGAAAGGAGGTTTTGTCATTTGTATCATCCAAGAATTGTTCATTTATGTAATGTAAAGGAGGTTTCCCCCTCGAAGAGGCTGAATTCTAAGGCGTTGATCTTTCTTTTCTATCTTTTCTTGAGCTGGTTTCATAACATTTGGTATCAGAGCTTTGGATTCTAGGGTTTCGCTGCTCCAAACAGGTCATCGTGGCATTTTCGCTATAACCTTTTTTCTGTGACGTTTCAGAAGTCGCAAAAAAAAACCCATTTGAGAAGAAATCACGCTGAACCTTGGGTCCGAATTTCAGAGCTTTTCGCGCGATATTTGCGGAGATATGATCTGAGGAAGTTGGTCTTTTTGCAGACTCCTGAATTACATTCAAAACAGGTGACCTGGGGAAAATCGTCATAACTTTCTCTCTGTGGATCGGATTGAAATTTCGTAAGAAGGTACAGAAAGAGGACGGACTGTAGTTTTTGTATATTGTTTTAAGAACCAAAGGTCGAAAAGTGACACGTGGCACTTCATACAAGTTCGCTCTACTGAAAGTCTATAATCAGGTCACTTGGGAGATTTGCATAACTCTTTCTTGGAGAATCCAATTTGGATCAGACTTGTGGCATTGGAAAGAGGACACAGAGAGCTACTACAGGTCACAATTTCAGAACTAGATGATTGGAAAGTACAGAGATACATCAGAGGCAATATCAAGCTCCTACAAAGTGAAAAAAGGTGTGTAGATTTTTTTAAATTTTTGCTTAAGCTTGGTTTGAAAATTTATTTTGAAGGAATTCAAAGGGCATAGTAGAGCATTATTATCGGTAACTGATGCCCCGAGGAAAGAAAATGCAAACACCTAGTAAGGAACCTGAAAGCTCTAGCATGACTCATGAAGAAGAGGAAGAAATGCTACATGATATATCAAAATTACAAGAACAAGTGCAACAAATGTCCCTTGCACAAAAAGGAACAGAATCTAAGATGGATGGTTTAAAGAAAGATGTAGAAGCTAAGATGGATGGTTTAAAGAAAGGTGTAGAAGCTAATATGGATGTTTAAAGAAAGGCGTAGAAGCTAAGATGGATGGCATGGAAGCTAAGGTGAATGGCATGGACGCTAAAATTGATGGCATGGATGATAAGATGGAAGAATTGAAGATAAATATGAATAAGTTGCTACAAGAAATGGTCACTAATGGTGAAAGAGTAGTAAAGGAAACTCATGATGAGAACAAAAGAAATGTTAATCATGATTCCATAGACTCTAATGTTGGATCGAAGACTCACCATATTCCAAAAATCGATATGAGGAAGTTTGATGGCAAGGATCCCGCCACATGGATATTACAGATGGAGCAATTCTTCGATCTCAATAATGTGCAAAACACACAAAAGGTACGTATGGCAACTTTATATTTGGAACCAAATCAGTTTGTATGGTATCAATGGCTTTGTTCTCGTAAACAATTTATCACTTGGGCAATTTTTACGGAAGAATTGATAGCACATTATGAGGATACAAAAAGCAACACTTTTTTTAGCCAATTGATAAGTCTCAAACAAAAGGGTTCAATAATGGAGCACATTGAGGAGTTCCAAAAATTGAACATAAGGGTAAAAGATATTCCAGAGGAGCATAGGATTGATGTGTTCATAGGGTCTTTAAAGGATAATATCCAACATGATGTGCGCCTTTGGGAACCTGATTCATTAGAGAAGGCATTCAGGTTAGCAAGAAAAATGGAAAGCAAAATTATGGCAACTAGGAAGCATACCATTCACAACTATAAAGACGGAAGTGTTGTTGCCCATAGTCTTCCACAACCTACAAGGTTGACACCACAACAATTGGAAGAAAAAAGAGCAAAAGGGCTTTGTTACAATTGTGATAGCAAATACACAAAAGGTCATAAGTGTGCTGAGAAGAAATTATTCTACATAGATTGTGAAGAGGAAGAAGAAAAGGAGCAAGAAAGGTCAAAAGAAGAGGATATATTCCAGGAACAAAGCCTAGATGAAGAACAAATAAATCCGACCATATCTTGTAATGCATTGGCGGGAATTACCACTCCTCAAACCATCAAGATAGAAGGACAAATCAAGAAGAAAAAGGTAATAGTGTTGATTGATTCAGGAAGCACCCACAATTTTATTCATTGTAGGGTAGCAAAAGAATTGAATTGCTTCCTATATCCAGCACCAGAGTGTCAAGTGATGATTGCAAATGGAGGAACAATAAATTGTTCTGGAAAGTGCCATAATATCAAGCTATCCATGGGAGAATATGTATTGACTAGCCCAATGCTTTCCATTCCAATGGGAGGTGCTGATGTTGTACTAGGAGTCCAATGGCTACAATCCTTGGGTACAATAGCTTTTAATTTTCAAGAACTTTTCATGAAATTTTCTATGGAAGGAAAGGAAGTTGAATTAAGGGGTATTGCAGGGAAACCAGGAAAGATAATCAGCTCTAATGGCATGACAAAGCTTCTAAAAAAGGAGCAAAGAGGTGTAATTGCACAATTATGTTCGCTAGATGTTTCCACATTGGAATCATCTATTTCTCCAGATCTCCAAAAAGTCCTGGACAATCATTCCAAGGTATTTGAGACTCCCAAAGGTCTCCCACCTATGCGTGATCATGATCATGCTATTCATCTGATTCCAGGAAGTGTTCCTCCAAACATCAGGCCGTACAGATATCCCTATGTCCAAAAAAGTGAAATTGAACGTATGGTTGCAGAAATGCTAGAGGCTGGTATAATTCAACCGAGTCAAAGTTCTTTCTCAGCTCCAGTAGTATTGGTGCACAAGAAGGATGGATCATGGCGCATGTGTCCAGATTATAGGGAGCTCAACAAGCTCACTATTAAAGATAAGTTCCCCATTCCTGTCATTGATGAATTACTGGATGAATTGCATGGATCAATTTACTTCACCAAGTTGGATCTTCGTTCGGGATATCATCAAATCAGAATGAAGATTGAAGACATTCCGAAAACGGCATTTAGAACTCATGAGGGTCATTATGAATTTTTGGTCATGCCTTTTGGCCTTACCAATGCACCTTCAACATTTCAAGGTTTGATGAATTCAATTTTCAAACCATTCCTTAGAAAATTTGTGTTAGTATTTTTTGATGATATACTAATCTACAGCAAGTCTTGGAAGGATCATGTTGAACATGTTGACAGGGTGCTACAACTATTGGAGGAGAAACAATTATATGCAAAAAGATCCAAATGTTTCTTTGGAGTCCAGGAGGTGGAATATTTGGGTCATATTGTATCTCATGAAGGAGTTAAGGTAGACCCTAGCAAAATTAAAGCCATTAAGGAATGGAAAATCCCCACATCCATAAAGCATCTGCGAGGATTTCTTGGGTTGACAGGGTATTATCGCAAGTTTGTTAAGAATTATGGGAGAATAGCAGCACCTCTAACAACATTATTGAAGAAAGATTCATTTTCATGGACTCCGGAAGCAACAAAGGCCTTTGAACATCTTAAAGAGGCAATGTGCCAAGCACCGGTCTTAGCTACACCGGACTTCACAAAAACCTTTATTGTGGAATGTGATGCTTCAGGAAATGGAATTGGTGTTGTTCTAATGCAAGATGAAAGACCCATTGCTTTTGAAAGTCGTCCAATCAAGGGAAAGTTTTTAAGCAAAGCTATTTATGAGAAGGAAATGTTGGCAATACTCCATGCACTTAAGAAATGGCGACCCTACCTAATGGGAAGACACTTCAAGGTAAAAACGGATCATGATAGCCTTAAATACTTTTTAGAACAAAGATTATCCTCTGAAGAGCAACAAAAGTGGGTCACAAAGATGTTGGGTTATGACTTTGAAATCATCTACAAAAAAGGGAAGCAAAATGTGGTGGCAGATGCACTCTCAAGAAAGGATGAGGATGTGGAAGCATTGTTGTGTGCCATTTCTATTATCCAACCAGATTGGATAAACGAAGCAAGGGAGGAATGGAAGAATGACGAAGAAGTGTGGGCACTTATTCGAAAGCTACAACAAGATTCCAGTACTTCTGATACATTTAGCTGGCAAAATGATTCGTTATGGTACAAAGATCGCTTATACCTCTGTAAGAATTCCCAGCTAAAACAAAAGATTCTTATGGAATTGCACACTTCTCCCTTAGGAGGGCACTCAGGATTTTTAAAAACTTACCACAGGGTTAAGAAGGAATTTTTTTGGGATGGCCTTAAATCAGATATTCAAAAGTTTGTGGCGGAATGTTTGGTTTGCCAACAAAATAAAGTTGAAACAATTAAGACACCGGGTCTATTACAACCTTTATCCATTCCAAGCCAACGTTGGGAGGAGGTTTCAATGGATTTTATCACAGGTTTACCCAAGTCTGAGGGAAAGAGTGTCATCATGGTGGTAGTTGACAGACTTACCAAGTATGCACACTTTTGTGCATTATCACATCCATTTAAAGCCAGTACAGTTTCTACTGCATTTATGGAAACAGTTCAAAAGCTACATGGAAACCCAAAGATTATTGTAAGTGACAGAGATCCCATTTTCACTGGAAATTTTTGGACAGAATTATTTTCTTGTCTTGGTACTCAGTTAGCTCATAGCTCATCTTATCATCCTCAATCTGATGGGCAAACTGAGATAGTAAACAAATGTTTGGAAGGATATCTTCGTTGCTTTGTATCTGATAAACAGACACAATGGGTCAAATGGTTGCCTCTGGCTGAATGGTGGTATAACACTTCCTTCCATACAGCAACAAAAATGACCCCATTTATGGCACTTTATGGGTATCAACCACCATCCATCACATCATATTTAAGAGAAAATTCTAAGGTTCAGGCAGTGGAACATCACATCGAACATCAACAACAAGTCCTCCAACTCTTAAAGGATAACCTCGTGTTGGCACAAAATAGAATGAAACAACAGGCAGATCAACATCGCAGTGAAAGAAGTTTTGATGTAGGTGATTGGGTATTCCTACGGCTACAACCATATAAGCAAATGTCCCTAAAGCAAGCTAAGAAGGATAATAAATTATCACCAAAGTATTATGGTCCGTACAAGGTGTTGCAAAAGATTGGTACTATGGCATACAAATTGGAGCTTCCTGCAGCTTCTCGATTGCACCCAGTTTTCCATGTTTCATGTTTAAAGAAGGTTATAGGCGACAAGCTCCCAGTTCAAACAATATTGCCAGAACTTGACGAGGAAGGAAAAATTATATTGGAACCGGAAGCAGTCACAGAAACAAGAACTCGACAGCTACGAAATCGATCAATTTCAGAGTATCTTATCAAGTGGAAGAACTTATCCGCTGAAGATTCCACATGGGAGGATGAGAATTTTATGCAGAAGTATCCAGAACTACTCAAGCGTTGAGGACAACACTTTTTTGAAGGAGAGGGGCATGTTGGGTCCCTATAATACTAGTGATTACCCCATTACTATTGTATTTATACCCCTTATTTATATTGTTGTGCCCCTATTACCCCCATATTTTTATTTCTGTGCCCCATAGAATCCCTCTATTGTTATTTTTGTGGCTTTATATTATTATTGTTAGGTCGGCTGGATTATATTGTGACTCCTTAGACTCCTATATATAGAAAGGAGGTTTTGTCATTTGTATCATCCAAGAATTGCTCATTTCTGTAATGTAAAGGAGGTTTCCCCCTCGAAGAGGCTGAATTCTAAGGCGTTGATCTTTCTTTTCTATCTTTTCTTGAGCTGGTTTCATAACACAACCGCAGAGGTCCAGGAATGCGGAGAAGTAGCACGAACTTGGGAGTGGCAGCAGCTTTGCCTACTGAGTGAACAACCTTTTCCACAGAGACCCCAATACCAGGTGGGATCCAACGGAGAAGCTGAAGCCTTTTCTCCAAGAGTGCCAAGCTTAGCTTAGAGAAATCCCTGCGTGAACCAGAAACCAACAACTTGAAAAGGAGATGAACCATTGAGATAAGGACATGAAAACAACAACACAAAATTCCGGAAAGGAAAACGAAAAGGAATAGAGTCTGCTCCGCTAATAGGGCCAAGCCAAGAGACAGAGGAACCTGAATCCCCTCAGGTGACCAGAAGTCCGAAGTGAGACCAGAGGCAAGAGAGAAAAGCAAATAAAACAGCAATGTCATGTTCACCGCCTCCCCAGGACCTCCCCTGGTCTTATCTTCCTTTGGCACGCCTTGGGAGGCTCCTTCCATTACTTTCGCATTGATGGACCTCACCTTCTCATGCAGGTCAGAGCATGCGGAGGGAGAAACCATAATGTTGAACCTGATGTGAGAGTCGTATCCTCTGGAATGAGAACCGATAGTCCAAACTCTGCGCTCATGCCATGCGCCAAATGCCATTCCAATCTTTAACACCTTGTACTGAGCGGGCAGGTGGCGATCTGCCTTGCCCCACCCCTGTCTCGTAGAATTTATTGCCATCTCAAGCACCCGCATCTGGGAGGCCCTTGGAAAAATATTGTTATCAAACAAGATGATAAGTTTTTTAAGTTACTTCCACTACAGTCTGACCAGTCTCATCTTTCAGACAGGGAATCAGTTGCAGCAACAAACTGGACAAATCTTGCTCTAGATAGTTTGATTAAACATCTAGAAATAAATCATCAATATGGAGCCAGAGAAAATAAAATGCTCCAAGAAATAATTGATAAAATTCTTTAAAAGGTATATTTTACCAGAGATCAATTACTAGATGGAATAAAAACTCTTGGATCAAATGATTTGCATATTGCTAAAACTATTGATGTTTTAGAAAAAGGGATTAATGATAATTCCAAATGGATTGACAAAGTACATTCAGTAGTAGATAAGAATCAGGATATGATGACAAGCTTAAAAACGTCACTTGAAGTAGTAAAGAAACAAGTTTGGGTTGTCTCTACTTCTGTTGAAAATCTAAAAAAGAAAAACACTCTTGATCCTACTTTTAAAGCTACTACTTATTTCTCAGATCCTCAAGATCAATTGACTTTCCACGTTGTTCCTACTACTCTTCAATAAAAAATGAAGAATCCTGGTGATATCATTTTTCCTAAACCAGAAACTACCTTTGTCTATGCTCCTATGGCTAATCCTGGCATGTTTTCTAGTCTAAACTCTTCAAGCCCTAGACATAAAATCACAGTTTCTAAGTGGTTAAAATCAGGAGATGATCCTGATAAGCCTTCCAGTTCTGATACGGTACTCAACAAATTTGGAGCAGCGCCCTCTGCTCCTCCTACTCTAGAAGATTTAGTGTTTCTTGTGAATATTTTTTCTCCTCCTGATAAAGAAACTTTTCAGATAGCAAAAGACATTCCTGATCTGATTTCATTTTCTGATGAAGAAGAAACCAAAGATACAACTGTACATAAAGTTATGGATAGAAGTTATTGGAATTCTTCTTGGTCACCTGCTCTTGATAAAAGAGATGTCATGAAATCAAAATATCATAAAGATTGGTCTGCTTCTTCCACATATTCATGGAATATTGACAATTGTTTTAAAGCAGAAATATTGTCTACATTGAGTTCCATGTTGGTTTGCTACCGCACATATTTAGCAGATGTCATTTCTCCAATAAATGCAACTAGGAAAATCATCAGTGGATTCGAAGGACTCCTTGATTCTTGGCTTAAATCATAAATTTATTATGATCCTGTCCTCATTCCTTCTTGGGAAACATCTGTGGTAATGAACCCAAATAATACTACATATATGGATCCACAGACTTCATTACCTATGAATAACATGATTGGTTGCCTAATGCATGGCATTCTTGTCAATTTTTGTGGTTATCCTCAGATCAATAATGAACTTGCTACAGTCACACTTACGTCCATGAAGCTTACTAATATGCAGCATTTTGATGAATATTTTATGGAATATCTCCATCATCTACATACTCTTTCTTCTGACATGATTCTAGATCCCAAATGGAAAGAAATCTCCATTGCTTCTTTACCAAATTGGGTAACTACTTCCATTTTGAATAAGCTTCCTGGAAATATTGGTGCCTATAAATTTGGTGTTATAAGACAAGCTATTAAGGTTGTCATTGTTGAACTCTGCTCTCAGATGAAAGTTGCTCTAGCTACCACCAGCTCCACTAAACCACATGGCTATCAACAACTATGTAAACAATGGCATTACATGGCTCTAATAGTTTAGGGGGATATGATCGTCATCGCTCTAAAAAGAAATCTTACTCTAAGCAAAATTTTAGATCCACAGAAAACAAAAAAATCATTCATAGAAGGCCTCCCAGAGAATACAAAAAAACACGCCAATTTCATCAAAGGTAAAAACAGAAGCAAATATTTTGCTTCCATTGCAATGAAAAAGGACATATTGCTCAAAATTGTCCAAAACTGAAAAAATACAAACAACAATCTGGGAAGAAGAAACAATTTAGCTATAAGAATAAATCTGGCAAGGTAAATATTATTGATCTCCCTTCTAGCTATGAAGAATTAACAGATTCAGAAAATTATTATGATCTAAATGACCAGATACATGTTGTTTATGAAGAAGAAGATTCTGAAGTTGAATATTGCAAAGATCCACACTGTAATGAATGTTTTCAAGAACTCTGTGAATGCAGTGATCCTGACATTTGCAAATGTAATGCAGTCAGGATGTTCAGACCACTATCAAATGAAAGCTTAGATCATGATGAGCTTTCTAGAAATTATTTTACACAAATGGTTAATGTTGATGATCCAAAACTCAAAGAAATGTATAAAGGATTGCTGGTGACCCATCTTCAACAGTCCAAGTCACAGCAATATCAACAACGGCAAAAGTCACAGATAAATCCTCAACATACCTATATTCCTTCTACATCCTTATTTTCAGTTGATGGTCTAACAAGGCAATTTAGACAACAAACAATTGAAGATGATCTTCCTCAAACACTTCCTGCAATTAGTCAAGTTATCAAAGATCTCAGAAAAGAAGTCAGAGAGAATAGAAGGCTATGCATTGAAGCACATCAGGGGCATAATATACATTCTTTACATGCACAACCCACAAAAGGAGAATCTTCATAGATAGAACAGAAAGAACCAAAAAGACAGCTTGATCCATATCATGATCCAATGAAAGGGATTTTCAAATCTGAAGAATTTGAAATTCCAGATGAAGAATTTGAAGATCCTAGATCTGGATTAGGAATGAATGCAATGAATGCAGATGTAATGTACTGTGTAAAAATGAAAATCAGAATTGGTTCTTCCATACAATGGTTGAAGGTTCTAATTGATACAGGTTCAATATTGAACATAGTAAGCGGCACTATAATTCCCTATCCTCAAAGACAAAAGACAAAGTGTCCAGGAGTTGTTACTACAAGTGGAGAAATCAAGACAATGGAAGAAGCTATAATAGATACCTTCGTTTCTCAATCTGAAGGAATTCAAGTTCATGCTCCATTAGTCACAGGGCTTGATTGTGCTTTGTACTTAGGAACTCCTTTCCTGAGCAATTGCAGAAGACATGGAAGCACTTATGATGAAAAGTCACAGAAATTGGGATATTTTCTTCTCTTCAAAGGTATAGATTATTTCTATCCTTTTATTCATTCCAATTCTCCTAATAGATTGAGCAGAATTAACAGGTTACAGAATACCTTCACAAAGATGGAGAAGAAGAAAGAAATTCTCAAGATTGATGAAAATCTTCTGAAAGGAAAATTTGAAAAAGAAATAAGTGAGATCTCTCAGAAACTAAAATCTTGTTGTTCTGAAGATCCAAATGCCTTTTGGAATATTCATAAACATGAAGTAGAATTTCCTTTGAAAAAGGAATTTCATGGAAAACTCAGAAGATCAAAAGCAATACCGATGAATTCTAAACAACTCAAGTATTGTAAAGAAGAAATAAAATCCTTACTGCAAAAAGGTTTGATCAGAAAATCTCATAGCCCTATTGCTTGTTTTGGATTTTATGTCAACAAACATTCAGAGATTATCAGAGGAAAACCAAGATTGGTAGTAAACTACAAGCCTCTGAATAATATTCTTGATTATGATGCTTATCCCTTGCCAAAGCCCTCAGTGCTTTTGTCTCAGATATCACAGTCAAAAATCTTTTCCAAGTTTGATTTAAAGTCTGGTTTCTGGCAAGTAGGGATAAAAGAAGAAGATAAGTGGAAAACAACTTTTTCAGTACCAGAAGGACATTTTGAATGGAATATTATGCCCTTTGGACTAGTAAATGCTCCATCCACCTTCTAGAGGATTATGGATGAAACTTTTGAAGGTATGGATGATTTCTTGAAGAAATATATTGATGATTTTCTAATTCATTCTGAAAATATTCCCTCTCATATAAAGCATCTTAATATATTATACAAGAGAGTCAAAGAAAAAGGTATAGTTTTATCAGATTCAAAAATGAGGTTATTTTAGACTATGATAGATTTCTTGCGATATGTGATTCAATATGGATCATATTACATTATGCAACATAGTCTTGATTTCATAGATAAATTTCCAAATAAAATCACTGATAAAACTCAACTACAAAGATTCTTGGGTAGTTTGAATTACATCTCCAAATTTGTCAGACATTGTGCCCAAGACAGAGTCTTAGTGAATAAAAGATTGCAAAAGATCTAATTCCATGGACAGAGGATTTAACAGAGGCAGTCAGAAGAATTAAAGGAAAAATTAGGAATATTTCTCCTTTAAGCACAATCAATGAAGAATGGCCTAAAACCATCATTACAGATGCCAGTGATATCGGATGGGGTGCAATTTTCTGCCAAAATAATCCTAATAAAAAGAAAATGGAATATGAAATTTGCCAGTATGCCTCTGGAATCTGGTTAACTACGCAAAAAAAATTGGTCCAGCCTAAAGAAAGAACTTAGAGCTGTCTGCCTTGGCATTGCCAAATTCAAAGATTTTGTGATCTATAAACATTTTACAGTCAAAACAGATTGCCAAGCCCTTAATTTTGCTATCCATAAATGTGACTTTGAATATGCAGCAATGGTTAGATGGATAATGACATTGGCCTAGTATCGTTTTGATGTAGAGTTCATTTCTGGAGTTAAGAATTCCTTCGCAGATCTTCTCAGCTGAGAATTTTTATAGAGAAATGATGTAAATAATCTCATATGTAACGTCATAAGAAGATTAGAAGATGAGATTCACATTGAATGTGCTGATGGTTCTCACACTTTGAATCTGCAGAAACCTCTACTCGATTATCAAGTAGAATGGTTTCCAATGAAAGAAATCAAATATCGGCATGGAACTGGACAGCATTATTTCTCATGGGATGATCAAATGCAAAGAAATGATGAAGCTTTTGAAGCTTTAAGCTTTCTTCAAGATTTGAGAAATCTTGATTTCACATTACACAAAGATGCAGATGAAAATCTAATCTGCTGTGAAATCTACATTGATCGCTTCCTATTGCCACCCAACCTTCAGAACTCTGAAGATCATGAATGCCAAGAGAAAGCCTGGTATACAGGTATGTGTTTTGAAAATAAAACTAACTCGTTTTTCTATAATGTGCAGTTTTCTTTTAGATATCATGGGATGCAAGTTACACAAATCGAAGAACAAGACCCCACACCTGAATGGTTTAAAGAATGGTGGAACATTTATGGTATCAGTCCTCTATGTTTTTACCCATTCTCTCTCTGGTTATTACAACTTCCTAGATTTACAAAACCACGGGCACATCAATCAGGAATTTTATACAAAAGGATTTTGGATATCAACAATATCACCAATTATCACATGCTTGCAGCACTCCGCGCCAATGGATCCTTTTATTGGTTTATTACACGAAATCTTTTCTTCAAAAGATTCGGGGGAAATATGAATGGCTCTTCACATGACTATGAGTCATTTCATGCCATGACAGATCCAGATTTAAATCCTTTTGGCCCACTACTTTTTCAGGACGAAGTACCAGAATATGCTGAAGTACCAATTTGGGAATGTGAGGAAGAAATTTACTCACAGTATTTTAATAATGACTCCTTGACTAGGTTCAGAGAACATCATTATTCTCATGAACAACTAGAACATTTTGTCATTTTGTAATGTCTTTCTGTCTAACTTTGGTGGCAGACATGTTTTTCGTAAGGTTCCCTGAAAAAGAATCTCTTACAGTGTAATCAATCTGACATATATAATTAAATAAAGGGATAATAATAAATATAAAATATTTTATGATTGAATTACTATGCGGATGTCCTCCGGGTTACTTGAACGCAGGATTCACTCATATCTGATGCAAGGATTTGATTTTGATGTAAAGTAAGATACTGTGCGGATGTCCTCCGGGTTACCCAAAAGGATTCTCTCATAGCTGATGTAAGGATTTGATTTTGATGTAAAGTAAGATTCTCTCATATCCGATATGGAGGTATCACCAAACCCAGAACTGGGAGGATCTATAAATAGATGAAGACTAGGGATGAGAGGCATTCGGGTTTTGAGAAATTTAGAGAGCCTTTCTGCTGGAGAAGTAACTTGGTATTTCTTGAGAAGCAACTTTGTAATACTTGAATTTTGAAGTTCATCAATAAAGATTCCTCAATTTCTATAAATCTATGTCTCCCTTGTAGATTGTTTTGGATTCTATTCTCGAACTTGTTTGAGCCTTGTTAAGGTTGAAGAAGTCTCAAAGACGGAGAAGTAGACCGTTGGGCCAGAGTTCGTGTTTCGACACAAGGATATTGTTCAGAAGAATTGTCAGATATTGGAGCGATTAAGGAGACCTGGTATTTATTATGAACTAATACTCTTGTTGGCATTCATATTCAAATATATTCAAAAACAGATTCGTGATGCTAGATTGCGCAGTAGAGGAGTCTCTTCCCTCTCTGTGATTAAAGTATCATTCACGGATCTTGTTTATTTCCGCATTCTCGCTTTAGCTGCCCAGAAAGTGCTAGGATAGTTGCAGAAATCCCTAAATCACCGTGCACGCCGAGACCTAAGAAAGCTAAGCAAGCCAGGGTACCGGTGCACATATCACCTATAAATCTGCTAAGGACTAGGCTCACTATGGAAGAAAAGGGGAAGGCTATCAATTTGGAGGCCGATGAGGAAGAATAGTTCGAAGAAATCCTGGTTGAGGAGGAGGATGTAGAGATGGAGGTCGAAACCCAGGGTGTGGACACTCTAACGAGGCTGCCTACATATGTTCCTCTGCGGAAGGGTAAAGCAAAGGTGCCCAAAGATATAGATGAGAGCAAGATCTCTCTATAGACTCCGCTACTCCCTGAAAACATTATTTTTGAAGGAGCACACTTAGGACGAGCGCCCGTGCTGAAATTTGAAGACTAGGACCTTGCGGACCACGAGAAGTTTCAACATTTGGCAACCGCGTAGTTAATGCGCCAGAAGAAAGACGTGCTGACTGGAATCATAGAGTTGGAGCCACGCAAATGGCTGAGAGGATTTTAGAAAGAAGGGTTGCTAAACTTGCTCTTGGTGCCACATTACCATCCGGCCCCAGTGACCATTTTTGTCATCAAGCAGCTGCTCTGCTTGGTGCATGAATGGGTGCTTGTGGTTGGAGGAGCCCATCCCCATCATAGACCACTTGATTCACAAGATTACCCAGCTCTCTTGCACAGGGGAGGACCCAACAAACATCTCAGAGGTGAAGAGTGATGATTTGGCCATCATGGAGGCCATGAAAAAGAAGTTTAAGCTAGAGAAGAAGAAGATAGGATACACCATTTCTAGCATCAAAAACCCTGCAGTCAAAAGTCACGATGCAGATATTGGCAAGAAATCTGATGCGGAAGTGTCGCGGAGATGAGGTGTCCGCACTGGTGGTTGCACTAGCAGCGCAATGCGCAGAAGGGGTCTTGTTCATCTAGGCAAACTATCTGTGCGGTGAGTTCCTTGAGAACTGCCACAAGGCATAAGAGCAGGGAAAAACTTTTCACTATGCGTGGCTTTTTTTGTCTATACTACTGGTGGCATGGTAATTTCCTGAAGATAGCCAGTTCCCAACGATCGCCTAGGACCTTCCGAAGGCATCGAAGTATGCTTCGCTGTGCTCAACCAAGGATGCACAAAAGATAAGGGACAACAAAATATTATGGGTGTTCATGGACATGAACATCAAAATGGGGATTAATCGCAAGCCGCAGTTATCACCCACGATCTACCACAGTATGTAGAGCTTCGTGGAGTTCAAAGTAGATTTCCACCATGTCTACATCAGGGTGTGGAAGGACCCCACGAAGATGTGGCGCGAGTTACCTTATTTGGTGACCAACAATGTCATCTTTGCGGTCCTTGAGTCTTGGCCGTTGGAGTGGCGCACTCCAGTTGGCTCTGAGGTGGAAGCAGAGAAGTCTACCACGCAGCAGAAGAAGGAAGAGGAAAAACTATGGATCGCACAGCTTGCAGAAAAATGTAGGAAGGAAGAAGAAGCAGCTAAGGCCAAGGCGATGCGCAATGCTGCGGAGTTGGCTGAGGAGCAGCAGAAGAAGAGCGCGAAGGACAGAAGTCGCCTTCCCCTGAGCCAGAGACTGATATAGAATAAGGTGGAATGGACCCACAAACAAAATCCACCGAGCTGAAACGTCCGCGCCCAAGAGAGCAGGTAGGGCCACGCAAGAAGACGAACTCCTCAAAGACTTTGTTTGACCCAATCACCCTCATTGAGGGGGATCTCCATGATATTGGCAAGATAGTGAGGGACGTCACCATGCAGGCCCTTGAACAGTTTGAGGAGCAACAACAGATGGTGTTGGAGGCTCCCCAGATGTAGATACAAAAGTTGCAGGTGTGCACTCTGCAGGTTGGCACAGTGTCAACCAGCCTCGCAGTCAGCACATCGGTGGGCGAGGAAATGTTGTGCACCCGGATAACCAACACAATAGTGCTGCCAAAAGGAGCACTCGTTATAGTAAAAGGGCATGAGAGGCCTATGGTCAATGGGTTGAAGGGAATCGGGTTAAACATGGTTGTGCTCCCTCGGGAGACGCTCTATATTTTGCAGGATGGAGTCACTGCAGAACTACGAGCCAGGGAGGGTCGCATGCTAAGGTAATGAGCGAGCAGTGCATCAACATTGAACAGTTGAGCTTGCAGCACAATGAGGTAGTAGCACAGAACAGAGAAATAGTGTAGGTGGTGGAGGAAGCCTACCATATGGTCTCAGAGTTGGCCATCCAAGCAGAGGAACTGGTGGAGGTGCAGGTCCGGCAATTAGCATAAGGGGTGCGCGAGGCCAAGCCAAAAATGGTCAGGGTTCAGTTGGAGCTGAACCTTCATATAGCAGAAATACAGGATGAACGTGTAGCCTTCAACTCCACCAAAGGTTAAGGAACAGTGTGCCATCGCGATCACAACAATAATGTCGGCGATTAATAGTGCAGTGACAAACTGAACAAAGTTGTTCGAGGAGTCATTTGAGGTCTTAACCACTCTATAGGAGGACCCGAACATAGAGTGCTTATAGATAGAGGCGCGCGAGCTGCATCAGAGGTACAACGAATTAAAAGGGACTGCGTAGATGGTTTCCCTTACACAGAGGGTCACGAGGATGCAGCAGGCTAAAGGGCTCTAGGAGCAGGTGGATGCTACTAAGCGTAAGGAAGCAGTTTTGAAGGCGCGCCTACAACCATGGATCGATGAGGCTTATACCGTTACAACCTCCATTGAAGCAAAGCTCGCGCAGCTGCAAGCAACACAAGAAAAGATTCAGGGTAGCAGTTCAACGACAACGATCATTGAAAACGTGCAGAGGAAGTACAGTAGGCAGCCGCTCAGTGTGTTGTTGAACTTGAAGTGATCCAGTCAGAGTTGGGAGGTCTTTGTGCAAAGATCTCCACATCGACAGAGTGACTCGAGGGCGAGTCATGATGTTTGTGTTGGGGACCTGTTGGGCGCAGTATCCCCCAAGGAAAGTTTTGGGGCTTAGAGCCCATAGTTTGTTCAAAGATTGTAATTCCAATGTAAAGACTCTGCATTTTGTGGGTGCGGAGCACGTAGTTTGTAAAAGAGTCATAGGGTTGTCCACCCTCAATTTTGTTATTGTAATGTCAACTCTAGAGATCTAAATAGAGCGAGGCTCTAAGTAGTTAAGACATTCATAGTCGAAGATGAAGAATTGAGTCATATCTATGGAGTAAAGTCTAGTTTTGGGTTGTAGAGTAGGAAAAGGATTTGCAGCTAAGTGTGCAGAGGCCTAGTAGTCTGCAAATGAGTGCGCAGACCCCTGCAACTGAGTGTGTAGGGTGAGTCGAGTCTGTAACAGTTGGAATTATTAATAAAGAGAAGTTTCATATCATTTCTATGTATTTATTTTCTGTCTTATGCATCAGAGATATTGGGTATTAACTGCACTTCTATTGTTCATATGATACGCGAATATATATAGTTTTTATTGTTAAGTGAATACAAGTGAGAATAGTTGTTTACACGAAGATAATCAAGACCTGTTAATAAGATAAGTAAGATAAGCGATGTAGTTTGGGGAAGTAGTGTAGTTCACACATAAGTAGCATGAAAGCATCCCAGCCCCTGGTTAGGGTTGCATGAAAGAAAATTGTGACATTTCGCGAGGATACTGAAGGTTGGAACTGTGCACAAAGAGACCTGCGCAAAGGCAGGTCTAGTTGGACTAAATTGACATCAGAGACATCTCAAGGGTGCGGAAACTTGGTTCCAAAATCCCCTCATACTGCATCGAGTGGGACTTTAGTCCGCGCTCTGCGGCTTGATGTCGAAAGGGCCAGAAGTGTAGGGATTTTTTTGGCTAAATAACTCTGAACCTGCGTCAGGCCCCCATAAACCAACAAATGCTTCCATTGTCGGGACCGGAATTTGTATAGAGATGTTTGATGTCATATCATTGGAATCCAACTAGGAAAGTAATTGAAGGTTGTTTGGACAGAAGAATTCACGAGTTTGCGGTGCAGGAGAACAGAAATCCGCGACTGTTAAAAGAAGAGTGGCTAGACATCTACCTGTACACAGAGAATCTTTTCCGCATCCTTCCCTACTGAGCTATACGAGTGGATCACGAAGCTAGTAGATAGCTAAGGGAGATGGAAGCTTGACGGTCTTATTGTGTGGACCCCAGAACTAGTGCGAAGGTTGGAATCATCGGAGGATAAGATTGTGCGTTCCGTTGATCCTTGTCTCGATCGGATTATAGGAGGAATCATTACTGAGTTCGCGGTCGACACCATAGTCAGCTATAGTGAGGCAGAGTGACGTTTTCTCAGAGGACTACGAGGTAAGTCTATAAAGTCTTTGAATACTTGGATTAAAATGCTATTGCGCGAAAAGAGGATTATGCAGTTACCTTGATGTTCGGGGCTACGCGAAGTGGAAAAGCTTGTTGATGATAGCAATCTCTACCCCGTGCTCTTAGGAATTGATTGGGCCACTGACATGAATGAGGTGATTAATATAAAGAAGTGCAATATGATTTTTGAGAATAAATCACTATGCGTAACTATACCCTTGGACCCTGCTAAAGGATCGTGCTATACGGAGCCGGTGCGTGACTATGAAAGTGATGATGATTTGGACTGCGTCTACAAGATAATAGCGCGAGAGAAAGACTGGGTAAATCCCACCACAGATGGATGTATTTCATGGGAGCGCGAGAGCTCCTGTACTTTAGATGCTGATGAGGAGATAGAGCGATGGCTGAATCGGTTACCCGGAGTAACTACGCTAAATTGTAATATGATGACCAGATCGTTGCGCTGCGTGTCGACATAAGTAAGAGATTTGCCTAGTTATGATGGTTTAAGTGAGGTAGATACCTTCTTGGATAAATTTGAAAGGGAGGTGCCAAAAAAGAAATGCTTCAACGCCTTTGACTAGGTACTGTGCTCTATGCCCATGAGATGGTGGGGTACGCACAAAGGGAGCTTTGACGACTGGCACGAATGTAGGAGGATGATACGCACATGATGTACGAAGCCTAGGGTGAGACTAACAGACAATTACAATGGACGAGATGATCCATGCGCACACCTGGCCAAGTGGGCACAGGCATATGGAGAAAAGCCACAACCTAAATGGGTGCATCTGTTCTGTCATACCCTAGATGTTATACCGATGAATTGGGATATAGAAACAGAGCTTCGCCATGGGACCAACGAATGGGATATCCTACGCGAAGGGTTCATGATGACCTTCAGCTTTGAGGATAGGTTTGATTGCATTGAGGAAGCGCTGCAAGAAGTAAAAGTTGCCATCTTTAGGATTCCGCAGGACTTTGTAGACCTGGCGCAGCCTGAATGGGATACTCAACTGAGTTGCGCACTGGAATGTTATAATATAACTACTGAAGAAGAGGATGAATATCCGCGAAACATTAACATTCCAGAGACGGAAGGCCACCACAAGGTTCAAGCACCACAGATTGAGAACCCTGACATAACCGCGTCGATGAAGACTAAGTAGGTGAATATTGGTATGGAGGCAGAGCCCAAATTCAAAAAGATCGAAGATTACTGGGATGACATGGTGGTGGATAAGGTCGCTGAATTGCTCCGTGAATATTAGGACTTATTCCCAACCAAGTTTATGGATTTGAAAGGAATAATCGAAGATTTAGGGATAATGAAGATCACATTAAAACTAGACGCGAAGCCAGTTAAGAAAAGGTTGTACTGCTTAAATCCAAAATACAAGGAGAAGGTCTGCATAGAACTAGAAAAAATGCTCGCAGCAAGCATCATTGAACCTGTGGAAGAATCCGATTGGGTAATCCCAATGGTGGTACAGGAGAAGAAGCAGAAGGACAAGATAAGAATATGCGTGGATCTCAGAAAATTGAATGACGCTTGTGTGCATGATCCATTCCCAACTCCTTTCACGGATGAGGTGTTGGACAATGTAGGTGGTCAGGAAGCATATTATTTCACTGATGGGTTCTCAGGGTACCACCAGATCAAAATCGCATCAGAGGATAGGAGAAAGACAACCTTTGTGACTGATTGGGGTTTCTTCCAATATATTGTCATGCTGTTTGGATTGAAGAACGCATTGGCCATCTTTTCACGCGTAGTTGTTGCAGCATTCAAGGAATATATTCATAAGTTCTTGGAGGTCTATTTTGATGATTCGACTTTATTTGGGCTGGTTAAGTGCCATGTAGTGAGCTTGTGCTTGATGTTGGATACCTGCCAAAGATACCAAATCGCGCTCAACCTCAAGAAGTGTGTGTTTCTTATTCCTTTTGGGAACCTATTGGGGCAGGTGGTTTGTAGATAAGGGCTGATGGTAGACCCCACGAAGATCACGGTGATTTTGAATTTGGATGCACCACGAAGTGTGAAACAATTGTGCACTACTTTGGGACATACGGGGTACTACAAAAAGTTTATCAAAGGTTATTCCTAGATCACCGCGCCGATGGAAAAATTGTTGAAGAAGGATGTCACGTTCTGTTGGGATGATGACTGTAAGAAAAGCCTGGATATATTGAAGGTGAAGATGGTTACTGTGCTAATTCTTGTCTTCCCAAACTGGAAGAAAAAGTTTCACGTTCATGTCGATGTGTCATGTATATCACTAGGGGTAGTACTAACGTAGGATGGAGGAGAAGGCTTGGATCACCCTATCACGTTTGCAAGTTGCAGATTATCTAAAGCAGAAAAGAACTATTCCACCACTGAACACGAGGGAGTGGCTATGGTGTATGTGCTCCAGAAGTATTGACACTACTTGCTAGGAGGTCATTTTAAGATGTATACAAATCATTCCGCGCTGAAGTACTTGGTAAATAAGCCTGTGTTGGGGGGGCGCATATGCAGATGGCTTTTATTGTTCCAAGAATATGATTTTGAAGTTGTTGTGAAGCCTAGACGATTGAACGCGGGACCAAATCACCTGTCGCAAATTGAGACAGGGGAGGAACCTACTAGTTTGGAGGAAGGATTACCTGACGTGCAGCTTTTTTCTGTGCATGTAGCGGATGGAAACTTTGAAGATATAATTCACTTTTTAACAACTGGAACTACGCCAGAAGGATACTCTATCCAACAGAAGAAGGAATTAGTGGTGTGTGTGACAGATTTCTCTGTCATTGCGGGGCATCTATACAAGATGGGGAAAGATGAGATACTGCGAAGATATGTACCTGATTTTGAATGAAGCAGCATCCTCACAGACGCTCATGGGGGTGCTACAGGATGACATAATCCAGGGAGAGAAACTGCGCAAAAGATTCTATGGGCAGGGTTGTGGTGGCCAACCCTTCATCAGGATTCAAAAGCACATTGCAACGAATGTGATGTATGTCAAAGAACAGGTAAGCCGTCGCGGAGGGACTAGATGCCTTTAAATCCACAAATGACGTTTTAGACTTTTGAAAAGTGGGTAGTAGACTTTGTGGGACCTATCAAACCTCAAGGAAAGATAGGCGCGAGGTATATTATCACTGCGACAGAGTATCTGACTCGTTGGGCAGAAGCGTAGCCAGTGAAGGATTGCATGGCTGCAACTACTGCGAAGTTTCTATTTGAACACGTATTGACACGATTCCGATGTCTGAAGATCTTGATGAGCGATCGCGGTACACATTTCCTAATTGAGACGATCAGCGCACTGACAGAAGAGTTTCAGGTGTATCATCAGAAGAGCACACCATATCACCCACATGCTAACGGGATAGTAGAAGCGTTCAACAAAGTACTGGAGACCGTGCTAACCAAGGTATGCAATGCACAACGAAGTGATTGGGACCTGCACGTACCTGTAGTGTTATGGGCTTATAGGACAACATGCAAGAAATTCAGCGGAAGTCGTAATGCCTATGGAATACTTCATTCCTAGTCTGTGCATAACAGTGCTCATAGGTATAACGGATCGCGGAGCCTTGGAGGAGAGGCCTGCATAGTTGGACAAGCTCGAAGAAGAATGGTTTTTGGCTGGATTTCACCATCAAGTCCAAAAGCAGCGCATAAAGGCATGGCACGATCAACATATTAAGTTGCACACCTTTAAGGTGAATGATTTGGTGCTGTTGTATGATAATAAGTTTCATAAATTCCTAGGTAAATTCAGAATGCATTAGTTGGGAACATCTATTATTGAGCAGATCACAGATGGAGGTGCAGTGCAGTTGGTAAAGTTCAATGGATAACCTTTCCCAGGAAAAGTGAATGGTAGTCGTCTAAAGCCATACACAGGTGGCCCAACCATCTGACTAGCCGGTAGAAGAACAGTCTTAGCGCTCCAGGTAGCTCAAAGGAGTCACGGGACTATAAACTACTCTACCTAAGAACTGTGCGATGTTAGGACTACGCACAGTAGCGAAGTGCCACAGGGTCCGCGCCAGAGCGAGAGTAGCAGCGTTGCCGCGTGGTTTGGCCGGAAAGTGACCTTTTCAGTCACTATTCATGATGTGATGCTTGGCTTGAGACCAAATGGAGTGGGTGACAGGAATTTAAGGCAAACTTTATGGGCTAGATTCTTGAAAATTTTCTTCCAATCGAGCATTAATGGACCAAATGTGGGGGGAATGGTCGAATTCAAATTCAAAAGGCACTATAAATTACAAAGGGTTGTCCAGAAAACAACACTTGGAAATTTGAGTACTGAGTTGTTACGTGCTCAGATGTTCATGAACCCAGACTTGTTCGATCTTCTGAAGGTGAATTCGTTACTTGAGAAATTGCCAGAAACCCTGAGAGAATTTTGGAATTGCACTATGGAAACACCTGAAGAAGCCATGGATACCAGAGTAATTATCGTTAAGGAAGCCATGCAGGCCATCATGGAAGTGGAATCCCTAGAAAGTGTCGGGATAGTTGCAGAAATCCCTAAATCACTGCGCACGGTGAGACCCATGAAAGACAAGCAGGCCATGGTACTGGTGCGCGTATCACCTAGAAATCCACTGAGGACTAGGCTCCCTATGGAAGAAAAGGAGAAGGCTATCAATTTGGAGGCCGATGAGGAAGAAGAGTTCAAATAAATCCTGGTTGAAGAGGAGCATGTAGAGATGGAGGTCGAAACCCAGGGTATGGACCCTTTAACCAAGCTTCCTACATATGTTCCTCTGTAGAAGGGTAAAGAAAAGGTGGCCAAAGATATAGATGAGAGCAAGAGCTCTCTGCAGACTCTGCTACTCCCTGATGACATTATTTTTGAAGGAGCGCATTTGGGACGAGTGCCCGTGCTGAAATTTGAAGATTGGGACCTCGCAGACCACGCGGAGTTCCCACATTTGGCAACAGCACAGCTAATGTGCCAGAAGAAAGACACACTGACTCAAATCATAGAGTTGGAGCCATGAAAATGGCTTAGAGGAGTTGAGAAAGCAGGGTTGTTAAACCTACTTTGGGTGTTGCATTAACATCGTACCCCAGTGACCATTTTTGTCATCAGGCAGCTGCTCTGCTTGGTGCATGATTGTTTCCGGGAAAACTAGTGTCTTTTCGATTTGGTAGTCCCACTAAGATGGGTATCTATCTTAGAAACAAACAATCAAAGCACTTTGCGATTTCCTTTATGTATGATAGATAAGAGAGAAGCAAAGAGGATCAACCTAGATCTTCTGCTTCACTCCTTGCTTGATTTCTCTCTCCCTTGATAGAGCTTGCAACTCCTCTCCTACTTGTCCCGCTTTAGAGAATACCTGTAGAGACAAAGCAACAAAACCCCATCAAAGCATCTCGATCTATAATATCATAAACAATGCAGAATCAAAAATACATTGAACATACAATTGCATTAACAAATAGCAAGATTCACAAATACACGATTGTATGGAGGAAAACTCAAAGAACTTTATTAACAATAGAAGTGAGGATTACAATCCAGCTTTCTGATCCAACATCATCCTCCCAGCATCAAGGCCCTCATCACCTTAGGAAAAGCAAGATCACCCAACAATACAATGTCTCTTCTCAAAAATAAACCAATAACACTTCCTTACAAATTACAAAATTCCAGCCCCTAGATCTCTCAGATGAGGGATCCA
This sequence comes from Pinus tabuliformis, assembly GCA_031772625.1. Lineage (NCBI taxonomy): Eukaryota > Viridiplantae > Streptophyta > Pinopsida > Pinales > Pinaceae > Pinus > Pinus tabuliformis. The sequence goes on from CM062816.1 coordinate 432,144,657, forward strand.
TTTATAGATGTCTGCAAGGGGGTGACTCAACTCTGGGTTTTTTATTAGTGTCATTCCACTCATAGTTCTTGGTTCCACTTGGAGATTTCATTGATCTCTTACTCATCCGTGGGCGAATTCAGAGAGGCAAGTTTCATAGGAGAAGTTTCTAGAAGATTCCATGAGCATCCACCTAGCAAACTGTCTCAGCCATTTGTCCATTCTTGCTCATGACACCCTACAGAAGGCTTCTTCAATATGCATTGCACCTGGCTAGTGTAGGAGCCAGTATGCATCGCACCTTGATAGTGGAGCAGTCAGTATGGTCCAGTTTTGGCAAGTTCTGAGTGGTTTTTCATGCGGAACTTCTGGGAAATGATGTAATCAGCTGACCATGATCCTTTAGGGTATGAAACAACACTTTTAGGGGTCAAAGAGCCCTTGGTTTATCGACATATATGATTGGGGTTGCAGTGACCAAATATGTCTATAACAATGATGGGTGCTTGTGGCTGGAGGAGCCCATCCCCATCACAGACCACTTGATTCATAGGATTACACAGCTCCCTTGCGCAGGGGAGGACCCAGCAAACATCTTAGATGGGAAGAGTGATGATTTGGTCATCGCAGAGGCCATGAAAAATAAGTTTAAGCTGGAGAAAAAGAAGAGAGGGTACGCCATTTCCAGCATCAATGACCCTGTGGTCAAAGTCGCAACAAAAATATTGGCAGGAAAGGTGATGTGGAAGTGTCGTGTGGATGAGGTGCCTGCATCGATGGTTGCACTAGCAGTGTAATGCAAAGAAGGTGTCCAATTCAACTAGGAAAATTATCTATGCGGTGAGTTCGTTGAGAATGGTCGTTAGGCACAGGAGCAAGGAAAAACTTTTCACTATGCATGGCTTCTGTTTTCTATAGTACTGGTGGCATGGGAATTGCCCGAAGATAGCTAGTTCCCGATGATCGCATCGGACCTTTAGGAGGTAGCGAAGTATGCTTCACTGTGGGTAACTGGGGATGCACAAAGGATACGAGATAGCAAACTATTCTGGGTGTTCATGGAGATGAACATCAAAATGGGGATTAATCACAAACCACTGTTATCGCCCACGGTCTATAATAGTCTGCAGAGATTCACGGAGTTCAAGGCAGATTTTCACCATGTCTACATCAGGGCGCGGAAGGACCCCGCCAAGACGAGGTGCGAGTTACCCTATTTGGCGACCGACGATGTCATCTTCGCGGTCCTTAAGTCTTGGCCGCTGGAGTGGCATGCTCCAACTGGCTCCGAGGTGGAAGTAGAGAAGTCCGCTGCGTAGCGGAAGAAGAGGCAAAACTGTGGATGGCACAGCTGGTAGAAAAGTGCAGGAAGGAAGAAGAAGTGGCTAAGGCCCAGGCAACGCGTGACATTGCGAAATTGGCAGAGGAACAGTAAAAGGCAGCAGAAGAAGAGCACGAAGGACAAAAGTCGCCTTCGCCTGAGCTGGAGACTAACACAGAACAAGGTGGCACAGACCCGCAAACAATGGCCACCCAGCTGAAAAATTTGTGCCCAAGAGAACAAGTAGGGCCGCACAAGAAGACGAAGGCCTCAAAGACTTCGTTCGACCTGATCACCCTGACTAAGGGGGATCTCCATGATATTGGTGAGACGGTGAGGGAAATCACCGCGGAGGCCCTCCAATAGTTTGAGGAGCAACACCAGATGGTGTTGGAGGCTCTCCGGACGCTGATACAGGAGTTGCATGTGCGCACTTCGCAGGTTGGCACAGTGTCAACCAGCCTCACAGTCGGCACATCGGCGACCAAGGAAATAGTGCTACCAGATGGAGCACTCGTTACAGAAAAAGAGGCCGATAGGCCTATGGTCAGTGGGTTGAAGGGAATTAGGTTAAACATGGTTGTGCTCCCTCCGGAGATGCTCTATATTTTGCAGGATGGAGTCATTGCAGAACTACGAGCCAGGGAGGGTCGCACGCAGAAGTAATGAGTGAGAAGCACATTAACATTGAACAGTTGAGCCTGTAGCGCGACGAGGTAGTAGCATAGAATAGACAAATAGTGCAGGTGGTGGAGGAAGCCTGCCAAATGGTCCCATAGTTCGCCATCCAAGTAGAGGAACCAATGGAGGCACATGTCTAGAAATTAGTAGAAGGGGTGCACGAGGCAAAGGCAGAAATGGTCGGGAAACTGCAGATGAAGGAACACTTCAACTCCACTAGAGGTTAAGGAACAGCGTGCCACAACGATCACAACAGCAATGGCGGCGATTAACGGTGCAGTGACAGACTACACAAAGTTGTTCGAGGAGTCGTTCGAGGTCCTCACCACTCTGTAGGAGGACCCAAAAATAGAGCACCTAGAGACAGAGGCACGCGAGCTGCAGCAGAGATACAATGAAGTAAAAGGGACTGCACAGATTGTTTCCATTACACAAAGGCTCGCGAGGATGCAGCAGGCTAAAGCACTAAAGGAGTAGGTGGATGTTGCTCGGTATAAGGAAGTAGTTTTGAAGGCACGCCTATAGTCGTGGATCAATGAGGCTTATACCATTATAGCCTCCATTGAAGCAGAGATCGCACAACTACAAGCAACATAGGAAAATATTCAGGGCAGATGTTCAATGACCGTGGTCACTGAACAACACGTAGAGGAAGTACAGTAGGCAGTCGTTCAATGCGCTGTCGAACTTGCAGTGATCTAGTCAGAGTTGCAAGGTCTTTGTACAAATATCTCCACACGGACAGAGCGAATCGAGGGCGAGTCACGATGTTTGTGTTGGAGGCCTATTGGATGCGGGATCCCCTAAGGAAAGTTTTGGGGCTTAGAGCCCAGATTTTCGTCAAAGATTGTAATTCCAATCTAAAGACTCTGAATTTTGTGGATGTAGAGCGTGTAGTTTGTAAAAGAGTCATAGGGTTGTCCACCCTCAATTTTGTTATTGTAATGTCGACTGTAGAGATCTACCCATGGTCTGCGGACCATGGGAGTGTATAAATAGAGCGAGGCTCTAAGTATTTAAGGCATTCATAGTCAAAGATGAATAATTGAGTCATATATGTGGAGTAAAGTCTAGTTTTGGGGCATAGAGTAGGAGAAGGCTCTGCAGCTGAGTGTGTGGAGGCCTAGTAGTCTGCGATTGAGTGCGCAGGGTGAGGCGAGTCTGTAACAGTTGGAAGTATTAATAAAGAGAAGTTTCATATCATTTATGTGTATTTATTTTCTGTCTTATGCATCAGATATATTGGGTATGATAAGTGAATGCAAGTGAGAATAGTTGTTTACGTGATGATAATCAAGACCTGTTAACAAGATAAGTAAGATATGCGGTGTAGTTTCGGGAAGTAGTGAATTTCGGTGCCATAAGCAGCGAATAAGCATCCCAGCCCCTGGTTAGGGCTGCACAAAAGACAATTGTGGCAATTCGCGAGGATACTAAAGGTTGGAACAGTGCGCAAAGCCACCTGCATGAAGGCAGATCTAGTTGGACTAAATCGACATCACAGACATCTCAAGGGTGTGGAAACGTGGTTCCATTATCCCCCCATACTGCTTTGGGTGATACTTCAGTCCGCGCTCCGTGGGATGATGTCGAAAGGGCCAGTAGTGTAGGGATTTGTTTGGCTAAATAACTCTGAACCTGGTTTAGGCCTCCATAAACCAATGAAAGTAAGATACGTGGTGTAGTTTGGGGAAGTAGTGCAGTTCGCTGCCATAAGCAGCGCAAAAGCATCCCAACCCCTGGTTAGGGCTTTACGAAAGCCGATTGTGACAATTCACGAGGATACTGAAGGTTGGCACAGTGTGCAAAACAACCTGCACAAAGGCAGGTCTAGTTGGACTAAAACGACACCACAGACATCTCAAGGGTGTGAAAACTTGGTTCCAGCATCCCCCCATACTGCTTCGGGTGAGACTTCAGTCTGCGCTCCACAGGCTGATGCTGAAAGGGCCAGTAGTGTAGGGATTTATTTGGCTAAATAACTCTAAACATGGGTCATGCCCCCATAAGCCAATAAATGGTTTTGTTGCCAGGACTTGGACCGGGGTCTCTCAGGTGAGAGCTGAGTATCCTAACCATCATACAATAGCACCAAATCATTCACTTGGAATTTGCACAACTTAATATGTCGATCGTGTTGTGCCTAGTCTACACATAATAGTGCTCATAGGTATGATGGATCTCAGAGCCCTCGAGGAGAGGCTCGCGCAGTTGGAGCAGCTCAAAGAAGAACGATTTTTTGCTGGATTTCACCAACATGTCCAAAAGTCACGCGAAGAGTGTTACACTAAAAAATGTCACCATGACTATTTACAGTTAGGATGACTCTATCAACAGTCATGCTACCCTCTTAGGCAAGTCTTATGCCTCTGCTCTCCATGTCAAACTCCAAAAAAGAGAGAAAGTCTTTCTAAATGTATTTATCTCTGGGGACGCAGGTTCTCTCAACCTTACCTGCGGGGACGCACCCAATGTTCACAAAAGCTGCGTCTTTGGACGCTCTGTATGTAAAGGGGCAGGTGCGTCCCCCTGAAAAGGTTAAAATGCACAAGTTTCATCTTTAAAAAGTCACTTGTGGTCATTTCTAGAGCATTCTAGAAGGTTGTTCGACGTGTATTGAGCGCCTCCAGATGGTTCATGCACTCCTGCCAAAGAGGAACTTATCCCATCAATGGTGGACCTGATTAACTTCCTCTTGAGCACTATAAATATAGGCATTGGGCCAGAAGGAGAGGAGGTTGAAAGCTATACATTTCTAAGGGTAAATGCTGCAGGAATTAGGACTCCCATTTAGAAGCTTGTGAGGAGAGATTGCCATCTTTGCTTGTTCTATTTGGAAGTGGGTGAGCTTTGTCAAAGTAAAGGAGAACTCTTGATGGACCCTGGGAGGGACTTGCACAACACCAAGGCTCAGGTTGTATTTGTTCCTTTTGTTACCTATTAATGCAAATGAGTCCATTCTTCTCAATAACTTGTTATTTATGAGTTGTTTCATGTACTCCTTGGTCTATGTGTTAAATATGTTTTATTCTATGAGATTATCAAGTGCTATTTAATCGTTTGATTGTTAGTGTATGCAGGTTTCAAAGTGAAGGAGGAGCTCATCCGGATCAGCGGAGCTGGACTGCTACAACAGCGTTGGATTACAGGTAGGATTTAAACACTTGATTTCCCGTATAGTAAATGCATGTTTAGAGAAGGATTGCTCTTGTTTATCTTGTTTGTCACTAGAGAGTCTTAGGCTCCTAGGGAGGTTGGTTGTGTCCGCACAATCGACTCTTTCCGCCTGACAAATTGGCGACTCCGCTGGGGATTCCATTGATGTGATAAGTCTTTTCCTTTGTGTGAACTTTGCTCTGAGAAAATTGGTTTATTTTTCTGGTTTTGGCTCTGTGACTTTGTCTTTGGGTGGGTTAGCTTAGGATTAGATTCATTTTGGTTTTTCTTGAGTTTTTCAGTAGGACGCACCCTCTGAGTGTTGCACAGTGCATCCCTGGACGCACTGTCGCTGTGCGCACAGAGCGGGCCTGCACCTGTTCTAACGGGTCGCCTGCGTCCCCTGCTAAAATTTGAGAAAATTCCATTTTTTGCATTTTTGCTCTTAGATTTTGTTTTTTCTTAGTTTTTACTGCCCAGATTCATTAGTCCCTTGTCAAAGATCTTCACCTGAACTTGTTTCGATAGCATTGAGTGTTTTAGTGGATTTCATCGAAGTGTAAGCCCTAGGGTTTGATTTTTGAGTAGGTCTTGTAGTGACTTTGGCGGTAGAAGTTGTCAAGCCTTAGATCTCTCTGGTTTTGTCAGCATTCTAAGAAGTCAGACCTGTCATAAAGTCTACCTGTGAGAGCAACTTACCATTGAGTTGTCTCTTTGGGAAAATTTCGAAGTTCTTATTGTTTAAGTCTTGAATTCCATTTTACAAAAAGAACAAAAAGATTTGAGTTTTGTTTTGACTAGTCTTTTGATTCTGCATTAGCTGGTCCTTGATTTGATTTTGGTCAAGTAAAACAACCTAGAATCATCTTTGTGAGCTTTTGCCTTGTTAGGTTTGCTTAGAGTAATTTCCCTTTTGATTTGCTTGTGAGTTCAGTTTTCATAGATTTTATAGCTTTTAAGATTGTTTTTTGTTAAGATAGGTTTATATGCTTAATTAAAAAGAGAAAATACAAAAACATCTCCTTTGAAAAGTTTTGTTTCAAGTAGCTTTGAAAATTTTTTGAAAGAAAAAGAGTTTTTTCGTGCACGTAAGGAGTGGTCATGTTTGTATGCTTGAAAAGATAAAGAGAATTGTTTCTTTGATTGTCTTTTCTAAGGAAGTGGTTTTCTATAAAATTTGCATCTCTCAACTCTCTTAGTTAAGAATTTCATTGAAAAAGGAAAGTAGCGTAAATCATCTTAGGTGCATCTTTGTAGTGGTTTGAGTCGAGTCTACACACCATTAGTTTCACTTCCGCCACCTTTTGTCTTTAAGAAAAACCATAAAATTAACGCTTAAAGTAAAATCGACATAGTAACTTTTATTTACTAGGGCTCTGAAACACCAATTTAGATCAGGCTAGTGTCTTGGAGTAGGTGAGTAATTAACTCTCCAAGACAAAAAAACTAAACAAGTAGCTTATCTTGTGATAGAATAAATCCAATTGTCTCACTTGTACTCTGGGAAAGCTCCTCTTAAAGGAGAAGCACGAGCTCGTGTCCGAACCAGTGAGGGGATCAATCCCCCCTTGTTGGGAATGACGCCAGACACGCACGTATTACAAACGGTAAACCTCGGATTAACCATTGTCGAGGAGCCAGGGGTCACTTGTCGGTAAACCTTGGATTATTGTCAAGGAGCCGGCAAGGGGATTGAGCTTGCTACTCTGCCCTTGCGTGCTGTCGGTGTTTAGACTGTTCCCCCAGGTGCATTTGTTGCGGTTGGTAACCTTAGTGACCATTATCTTTAGGATTCTACCGAGGTGACGGTGTAGGGAAGGTCCCACTGTACCTGGAGCAGACGTCGGCTAGACTCACTTGGATTTTCTGGGGGGTTCACTTCACTCGAGACGGTTAAAGTGGAGGAACTTGGTCCAATCTATTCATTAAGCAGGTTGCCGGGGTAACTGTTCCACCCGCCACTTCTGTACTGAATCCAGCGATGTTGGGCTTCATCACCAACTAGCGCTTTCAGTCTGGAAGGCTACTATTTGTGCTTGGTTTGACGCTCTAGATTCTTTAGGCGTGTGATTCAAATTTGTTTGGTTCTTTAGAGACTTTAGGTGGTTTGATTTGAAATTTTATTTTGTTTTCGTGTGTAGTAGTTAAAAGTTTTTTAGCTGTGGCGGAATTACCGAGACAGTCCCGTAGACTGCGGGGCCAGTCTCCTGAAGTTGTTTATGTGGCCGAATTGTTGAGAAGATCCCGTAGGCTTAGGGGATCACCTCCTCGAGACGACCCAGCTAATCTAGAAGGTTTAAAGGTCCTTGTAACTCCTCCTAGTGGCAGTAGAGTAGGTTCACTTGAAGAAGGGGAATCTTCCTTGGTAGTCCATTCAGATTACCAAGGATTAGAGACAGGTTATAATCCCGAAGCTGTTACAGTTTCTGAGCTTGTTGGTAGTTTTTCATCTGCTAGTGATACAGGCGAAGAACCGGAAATATCTGAACCTGTTACTCCGCCTTCTAGTGTTCCTGATTCACCGAGAATAGAAAGAATTATCACCGAAAATCTTCCTACTGGTTTGATTGCTATCGAAGAACTTGCTCCAGAGGAAGAAATAGGCGTCTCTAACCTTGAAGATCAACTTACTATTGATCTAAGGGAGCGTGAATCTATCTTTTAGAGTCCTCCTAGAAGTACTACTTGGTACCTTTCGTTAACCAATTATTTAGACAACTTTGGGCTAGGTTTTTCTACACCTCGTACTCCTTTTCCACCTGGAGGTATTCATACTCCTGTCAATATGGCTGGTCCGTCGTCCGTGTTTACTCAAAGTCCTGAATCTTTTTTACATGGCGGTCCCTCTGTTCCCACTGGGTATCAATCTCTTTCTGGTACCTTTGCGGGGGCATCTCCTCAACCCGTTGATCATGGGTTATTAGTTGGAAACAGTGGTAATGTACCATTGGGTGTAGGAGACATTTACATGATGTCAGGTTCAGTTCCCGTTTCCCAACCTCAAGGTGGCCAATTACCGCCTGGGGGGCAACCTCAAGGTACATCATTTATGTCTGGGGGGCAACCTCAAGGTCAGTACCCGCCTATGGGGAAATACATACCTCAAGGTCAACCCCAGCCTCAATATGTACCCCAGGGTCAACCTCAGTATCAATGGCAACCTCAAGGATGGCAACCCCAAGGGTATCAACCCCAAGGGTATCAACCTCAAGGGTACCAACCTCAAGGTCAAAGTCAACCCCAGTATCCGTATTTACCTCAAGGTTATCAACCTCAAGGTCAATACTCAGGTCAAGGTTATCAACCACCTCAAGGTCAACATATGGTCAAGGTATGGGAACTGCACCTTACAATTATCAATCCTATCCTCAATTTGGCTATGGATCTCAGTATCCTCAACCTGTTATGGGTCAATACCCTGGAATGTTAGTGTGGGATCCGTCACAGGGTCAACAGGCGTTGCAGCCAAGTATACAGTTGGTACCTCAAGCTGGACAACCCATGGTTTCTGGTCCACCCCAGAACCTTCATTTGCAACAATTCATATGATTACATCAGAAAACATTATTTATGATGATCCTTGGATTGTCCCATCTGATTCTGAGATAGACTCATTCCGTGATGCTATGCCTTTAAGTCCATATGAAATTGCTTATGAAGCTGTCATGTCTTTTACCGACTCTCATTCAACCGAGATCGACCAAATGAATGTGGTCAGTGAAGAATCACTTTTCACCTCAACCTTAGAACGGATAGTGTTTCCCGAAGCCGTGTCATCTGACGAACAACTTCGCGAAATCCTAAGTGTAGACGATCTACCATGGGAGGATCTCCATCACAGATCTTCGTTTTTACCTAAGGATGATGCATTTGAAAATGATTTTTCATCTATCTTTACCGCTGACTATGTCAAAGACGCTCAGGATCCAATGAAACATTCTGATTCAGAGTTGAATTTAGGGAATATTTCTCATACTATTCCCATTGATATTTCAGTGAAGCCCGGAATTGAGGAGAACATTCATATAGGTGCCGCATGTACAGAAGATGAAATCCAAACTTACAAGGCCCTATTCCAAGAATTCCGCGATGTGTTTTCCTGGTCTTACGAGGAAATGCCGGGAATCGATCCTGCCATTGTTGTTCATGAAATAAAGACCTACCCGGATGCTAAACCCGTCCGGCAACGGTTGCGTCAGATTCACCCTCGAAAAGCGGCTGCCATTAAAGCAGAAGTCGAAAAGCTGTTGAAAGCAGGTTTCATTTATCCGATCCCGTTAATGGATTGGGTATCGAATATTGTTCTGGTCAACAAGAAACAAGGAACAATAAGAATCTGTATCGACTATAGGGATATTAATCGAGCTTGTCCAAAAGACAATTATCCTACGCCTTATATCGATCAAATTATTGATGATTGTGCCGGAAGTGAAATGTTTTCCTTCATGGATGGTTTTTCGGGCTATAATCAAATCAATATTCTACCTGCCGACCAACCAAAAACGACATTCATTTGTCCATGGGGGACATTTGCTTATTGCAAATTACCTTTTTGGGCTTAAGAATGCCGGGGCCACTTTTCAACGGGCAATGTCTTACGCATTTCATGATATCAAGCACATTGTGCAACCGTATCTCGATGATTTGCCTGCTCATTCATTCCATCGAGTTGATCACCTTGTCCACTTACGAGCAATCTTTATGAGGTGTAGGCATTATCGAATTCGTTTGAATCCCCACAAATGTGTTTTATGTATAGAAACAGGTCGATTGCTAGGATTTTTCGTTTCAAAAGCCGGCATTCGCGTCGATCCCTCGAAAGTCGAAGCTATCATCAAATTGCCTCCTCCTTCGAGTTTGCGCCAACTCCAAAGTTTGCAAGGGAAAGCGAACTTTTTACGCCGATTCATCCCAAACTACGCCGAGGTCACTAAAGGTTTTACACGGTTGTTGAAACAGAATGTTCAATTCTTTTGGGACGAGATTGCCCAACAATCTTTTGATGCACTTAAACACGCGTTGACCCATGCACCGTTGTTGCATCCTCCCAACTACAACCAGGACTACTTCTTATACCTCGCAGCTTCGCATTCCACCATTGGAATGGTGTTAGTTCAAAAAGATGAATTCGGAGCGGAACATGTGATATATTATCTCAGTCGGACCTTAAATCCCACTGAGCTAAAATATTCGCATGTGGAGAAATTGGCCCTGGCAGCCGTTCAAGCTGTCCAGCGTTTTCGTCACTACATTCTTCTCCGTAAAACTACAGTTATTTCGGATTGCAACCCTATGATTTACATTTTGACAAAACAACTGCTAGGGGGCAAGTACTCTAAATGGATCGTTAACCTGCAAGAGTTCGACTTGGAGTTCGAGAAGTCCAAGTCTAAGAAATCCTTAGTTTTTGCGGAATTGATGTGTGATTTCCCGCGTACTGACACAGAGACTGTGGCAGAGGAGTCCATTGCGGACGAATCTTTGTTTCTTATCAGTACTTTAGATCCATGGTACGGGGATATAATCATCTATCTCCAAACCCAAACCTTTCGGCCTGAAGCTTCAAAGGCGGAACGTCGAAAAATTCGGTTTCAATCCCAGCAATACAAAATTATTGGAGATACACTTTATCGCCAGGGGGCAGACTTAGTTTTTCGACGTTGTTTAACTCACGAAGAGGCTGAGAGGGTTTTGAATGATTGTCACTCTGGAGCATGTGGCGGTCATATGTCTGGGTATGCCACAGCTCAGAAGGTGTTGCGCGCTGGTTACTTCTGGCCATCTATGTTTAAAGATTGTATCATTGCAGTCCGGAAGTGCCACAACTGCCAAGTATTTGATCGAAAGATGCACGCACCACCTGCTCCTCTCCACCCTATAATTGGCGTTGGTCCATTCGCCAAATGGGGTATCGACTTTATTACTTCTAACCCTCACTCGGCTGGGGGGCATGCGTATATCATCCTCGCGGTTGATTATTTCACTAAATGGGCCGAGGCGATGCCTACATTCGACGCAAGCGGCAAAACAGCTGCAGTTTTCATATTCAATCATATTATAACTAGGTTTGGTGTTCCACAAGTAATCATTACTGACCATGGGAGCCATTTTCGAAACATCATGATGACTGAGCTTACAAGCCAGCTTGGTTTGCGCCACGATAGCTCTACTCCTTATTATCCGCAAGCCAACGGTTTGGTTGAGTCTATCAACAAAGTTCTGGTTATCATGATCCGACGAACCATTGGTATTCATCGGTCAAATTGCCACAACATGTTATTTTCGGCGCTATGGGCATACCGAACCTCAGTGAAAACTTCAACAGGGTTCACTCCTTTCCAGCTAGTTTATGGCTTGGAAGCTGTGTTACCCATTGAATGCGAAATCCCATCACTTCAAATGGTTGTCGAATTACTTCCAGCTACTTCCGAAGAGGAGAAACGTTTATTGTACTTAGCTAAATTAGATGAGACTCGACGTGACGCTGCATTGGCAATCGAGACTCACGCAAAGCGAATGAAAGATCAGTATGATAGAAATGTGACCCCTCGAAGTTTTTCGGAAGGAGACCTAGTGCTATTATATGATCAAGCTAACGATAAGCTAGGTGCTGGAAAATTCGTTCCTATGTGGCATGGACCCTACATTGTAAAGCGAAAGCTAGCAAAAGGGGCTTATGAGCTGGTAGATTTTGATGGGGACCCTTTGGGTAAACCCAGAAATGGACTTTACCTAAAGAGGTATTATGCTTAAATGGTGGGTATGGAGAATTTTTAGTTAGTTTAGGTTTTCTTTCTAGCTAGTATGTTTGTTAGTTAGTCAGTGTGCTTAGCTTAGCGAGTGTGTTTTTCGTCGTTATTCTGGCTTATCTTGGTTTTACTCTTGATATTGCAGATGTCGATGCCTCTCCAAACATACATTGGATTTGCTGATGGTGCTTGTCGTAGTACACGGAATATCTCTTCCGCAGCTTGGGTTATCTATTCACCCTCTGACGAGTTAGTTTCTATGCATGGGATAAGCCTCGGTCAAACAACAAACAACATTGCAGAATACAGTGCAGTGGTTGAATTATTATCCGAATCTATTTCATTTGGAATTCGACGTTTGATAGTGAGGTTAGATTCTGAACTTGTTGTATTACAGCTTAATAGAGTTTATGCCATTAGAAATCCTGTGTTATTAAGGTTGTTTTTGAGAGTGCGTCTCTTGGAACGTGAATTTGATTACATTGAATATCAGCATATTCCAAGGTCTTTAAATACATTAGTAGATGCAATTGCTTCTCGAGTGTTGGACAGACATTTACGATAATCATGCAAGTAAATTTAAAAACATTTCATCACATATGTTAAACAAGATAAGCTGGTAATAGTGATATATATATAGATAGGAGTGTGTCAAAAAATATACATCGTCTTCGATCATAGGTTGAAAAACACCTTATGATCGGCAAAAATGATAAAGTACAAAAAGTCAAAAATGTCACATGTGTCTACAAAGTGACTAGTCAATCACTGGTGGTGCTCCCTATACGACACCACTGCACGAGCTACCTTACGCAAAAATATCCTAAACGGTCCAGGGACTGCGACTACATAGCGCTGAAGCCTGATAGGAATATCATCCATAGTAGTCTCAGGCATATCCGCCGTCAGACGCTCTAGATCATGCTCCAACTCAGCTAGTACCTCTGCAGCCGCGTCCTGTGGGGCCGGTACCGGTGCAACTGGATGTCTCCTCTCAAAAGGCCGGAGGTTGGCTGGGCGCTGTGGACCAACATCTGCATTTTGAAAATGTTTACTGTCAGTTTTGAGACGATATATATAAAAAACAAAAAATACATAATTTAAAAACTTGTGAAAAATAAAGTGCCTCTGTCGTCCCATTGTTCTCCCTGTGGAAGAACCGTGTCCGGATCACCTCGAAAATCTACTCCGGCATACGGAAAGTCCTGGATCGAAAAAACCTGGTCCTCTAACCAGTGAAAATAACTATCAGAGAATCGAACAACCGCCGCGCCCTCGTCAGGATGCCGGGCCATTACCGCAACCCATCGTACCAGCTTTGGCTCCCGAGGACCCAAGATATCAACAGTGAGTTGCTGAGGGATCAGCATCGGAACTCTCGCTAAGGCAAAGCTCACGACTAAAGGCCCATATCCAAAAGTTTTCAGTCGTCCGTTATTTGCCTTAGTCAGTTGGATCTTCACATTAGCCGACACAGCATCACACCAGTTGAAAACGGTGCCTTGGTAACAGTCAATTGCCATCCGCATTTGGGACCCGGAAGCAATGTGTAAAGCGGTTGCGCCGCAAATTCTGGTAACTGTGAAAGATATAACTTTGAGTTCACGCAAAGAGATGTGTTTGATTTCCACGCCTTTCGAATGGTGTGCATTGGGTGTGCACCAATCTTCCCGGAGACTAACAAGGGATTGGCCACCCGGCCTAGTCCCGGCTAGATTGAGTTGCTCGCCTCTGTTTGGCAAGCCAGTAAGAAAGTATACATCAAAGGGCTCTATCTCGAGCTGGTGCCCTCCTATGTAAAAGCATTGCTCTTGAACGTTCCATCTCTCAACCAGCCATTCTAAGAATCTTACTTGAGCCCTCATGCCAGGTATGGCCCAATATTTATATAGCCCGCATTCTTTTAGGGCATCAATGGAAGGTTGATGTTCAATTGCAGCTAAATCAACGTCCTCGTGCTCTCTTTCTCTCCAATCCAACATGGTGAGTGCCCTACACACCAAGAAACAATGATTAGAATTGATTTGGGGAAATTTGAATGGTTATTTGTGGAGATTGGGGTTTCAAAATCCGCCTTTCACGGAGGACGCACCCCGCGTTTAGAACACAGGGCGTCTGGACGCAGCCGGCCTGAAGGTGGGCTACGTCCCCCGACCATTTTCCTGTATAGGAAAAAGTCAGGGGACGCAGGTCACCCGAAGGGCACCTGCGTCCACCGAGGAGCGCATTTTGAAACCTAAACCCCCCCAAAAAACAAAAATAAAACCTAAAATACAATTTTAATCGGATGGAATTGAAGAGTAGGATGTTGTAAAATACCTGGAAGAGACGGCGTTCGATTCTGACGGTCGGATTTTCCGCAGCGACCACGGGAAGTTTCTTGCCAAAAGCCCTTTTTTCAACCTCAACAGTAAAATGGTAAAAATGACATGGTAAAAAGTCTTTTTATAGGTTTTTTGGATGAATTTGTTCATTTTTCACCATGGAAGGATGTTTTTCGATGTATTTTTGCCTATCTTAAACAGGTATGAGTAATGTGTCGTTTTTGTGAAGGACAAAGGGACTTAGAGGGAAAATTGTCATTTTTCACGAACCAAAATATCAGAGTCATCTTTTAAGCCCTTTTCTGACTCCTAAAAAATGAAAAGATTGCCGAGCGTTTCTTGTACACTCGTTAAAACGGAATTAAAAGACGGTCCCCTTATAGCTCTTTTCTGGCCGTAGAATCAGGAAAAGATTGCCGGGTTTTTGTCGTTTCAAACTCGATACGGAAATAAAATGACGTGTCCTTGATCGCTTTTTACTTTTCAGGTCAGTGACACTAATTATGAAAGTACTCCTTGGTCGCAAGATCAAGCGGTTCCCCCAGGTATTATTTTATACTTTTTCGGGCTTGAGGGACACAAATCTACGAAAAAGTTCAACTTGGAGTCTTCTTAAGTTTTTCAGACTCTCTAAAAATGAAAAAACGCCAAGTTTCTCCTATACTGGGCTCGTTAAACATTTCACAGTAAAGGACCTGTTCAATTACAAACAGGAACAAACCACTCCTTCCTAGGGTTCGAATCAAAACTAGGTTGGACTCATCCGAAGGATGAGCTTATAATCAAGCATATGTTATCCTCCTCAAGCTTGTTAAAAATAAAGAGGTACTTGCCAGAAATGGTGGGGGAAAAGAGAGAAGAATGAGCCTATTTGTTACCTTTTGTCTCAGAAGAAACTTTATTACCACTCTTGAACACGACACTTTTCATTCACCTGGGTTGGGAAATCCTTTACCTCACAGTTGATCAAACCACTTTGAAAGTCTTCAGCCGGGTTCCGGGGATTAACTTTGAGTTATTCAGTACCAAGCCATCTGTCGTGTCGTTATGTGTTCAAGAGGTCTGCAAGCAAAACTTTCATCTGCAAAATACTTGTCATCCATTTGACCATCCCTGAGTCAGTCCTTACAGCAACATTTCTTCAACTTGAACAATGATTTCGTGTTGTGGGCTTGCCCTGCAACGGGTCGCTTTCTATCGACATCAGCACATTATCTAGAGAGATGACTTAGAAATCGTCAGTACCTTGAATTCTGCATGCATCAATGGCAGGTTTCTCGCCTTTGACGTCAGTTTACATCATTGACTTTCGATCGAAGGATTCCGTGAAATGTTCGACATCAACTCATTCATTCACATCTCATGGATTGTACTGGGTAATTTGAGAACCATTGACATTACTGGTGGTCTCTCTCATGCTTGTTAACAGTTTACATCATCGACTGGTAATCAAGTGGTTTCTACCATGTTCGACATCAACTCATTTATTCGCATGGCTAGAATCGTACCAATTCGGGAAGTAGAAAAGAAGACCCTGGATCTAGTTTCCACCATCCAAGCTGCGAGGAGTTTTGTATTCATTATCTAAGTAGACTAATCATAAACAGATGGCTGCGCCCATACTGTGTCTACAAAAGTCTATGATTATGATGTACTGCAAGATCATTCCTGTATCAGAATAGTTAGTCTGTTAGTTAAAGTTTTAATCTGAGTATGGGAATGCCTACCTCAGTGATGATATAATCTTATACATGTATTTTGTGTTGAAAATTGCAGGTTCTGACCAGGCTCTCCACGAGATAATCCTTGAAATGATAAAGCGCTTCACCCTTCCTAGATAATACAAAACCCTAATCTATTTCAGGCTTCGCACTTTAGGGGGCAATCTGTTACACTAAAAAATGTCACCATGACTATTTACAGTTAGGATGACTCTATCAACAGTCATGCTACCCTCTTAGGCAAGTCTTATGCCTCTGCTCTCCATGTCAAACTCCAAAAAAGAGAGAAATTCTTTCTAAATGTATTTATTTCTGGGGACGCAGGTTCTCTCAACCTTACCTGCGGGGACGCACCCAATGTTCACAAAAGTTGCGTCTTTGGACGCTCTGTATGTAAAGGGGCAGGTGCGTCCCCCTGAAAAGGTTAAAATGCGCAAGTTTCATCTTTAAAAAGTCACTTGTGGTCATTTCTAGAGCATTCTAGAAGGTTGTTCGATGTGTATTGAGCGCCTCCAGATGGTTCATGCACTCCTACCAAAGAGGAACTTATCCCATCAATAGGGGAGCTATCCCATCCAAAGAGGGGATTATCCCATTGATGGTGGACCTGATTAACTTCCTCTTGAGCACTATAAATACAGGCATTGGGCCAGAAGGAGAGGAGGTTGAAAGCTATACATTTCTAAGGGTAAATGTTGCAGGAATTAGGACTCCCATTTAGAAGCTTGTGAGGAGAGATTGCCATCTTTGCTTGTTCTATTTGGAAGTGGGTGAGCTTTGTCAAAGTAAAGGAGAACTCTTGATGGACCCTGGGAGGGACTTGCACAACACCAAGGCTCAGGTTGTATTTGTTCCTTTTGTTACCTATTAATGCAAATGAGTCCATTCTTCTCAATAACTTGTTATTTATGAGTTGTTTCATGTACTCCTTGGTCTATGTGTTAAATATGTTTTATTCTATGAGATTATCAAGTGCTATTTAATCGTTTGATTGTTAGTGTATGCAGGTTTCAAAGTGAAGGAGGAGCTCATCCAGATCAGCGGAGCTGGAATGCTACAACAACGTTGGATTACAGGTAGGATTTAAACACTTGATTTCCCGTATAGTAAATGCATGTTTAGAGAAGGATTGCTCTTGTTTGTCTTGTTTGTCACTAGAGAGTCTTAGGCTCCTAGGGAGGTTGGTTGTGTCCGCACAATCGACTCTTTCCACCTGACAAAGAGGCATGGAAAGATCGACATATTAAGTTGCGCACATTCAAGGTGAATGATTTGGTGCTGTTGTATGATAGTACTTTTGATAAATTCCTCGGGAAGCTCAGAATGCATTGGCTGGGACCGTATGTTATTAAGGAGATCACAGATGGTGGCGCGGTGCAGTTGGTAAAGCTGAATGGAGAACCTTTCCCAGGAAAAGTGAATGGTAGTCATCTGAAGCCATACACAGGTGGCCCGGCCATCTGACTAGCCAACAAAAGAATAGTCTTAGCCCTCCAAGCAGCTAAAAGCTGGCGCGGGACTATAAACTGCTCTTCCCAGGAATTGTGCGATGTCAAGACTGCGCGCAGTAGTGAAGTGTCACAGGGTTCGCGCTAGGACGAAGGTAGCTGCATTGTCGCGTGGGTCGGCTGGAAAGTGACCATTGCAGTCACTATTCATGATGTGATGCTTGGGTTGAGACAAAATGAAGCGGGCTGGAAGGCATTTAAGGAAAACTTTATGGGATATATTCTTGAAAATCTGCCGCCAATCGAGCATTAATGGACCGAATGTGGGGGAACAACCGAATTCAAATTTAAAAGGCACTATAAATTACAAAGGGATGTCCAGCAAACAACACTTGGGAATTTGAGAACTGAGTTGTTGCGCGCTCAAACATTCATGAACCCAGACTTGTTCGATCTTCTGAAGGTCAATTCGTTACTTGAGTAATTTCTAGAAACCTTGAGAGAATTGTGGAATCACACTATGGCGGCACATGAAGAAGTCATGGATATCAGAGAAATTACTGCTGAGGAAGCCATGCAGGCCATCATGGAAGTGGAAGCCCCAGAAAGTGTCTGGATAGTCGGAAAAATCCCTAAATCACCGCCCACACCGAGACCCAAGAAAGACAAGCACACCATGGTACCGGTGCACGTATCACCTAGAAATTCGCTGAGGACTAGGCTCACTATGGAAGAAAAGGGGAAGGCTATCAATTTGGAGGTCGATGAGGAAGAAGAGTTCGAAGAAATATTGGTTGAAGAGGAGGATGTAGAGATGGAGGTCAAAACCCAAGGTGTAGACCGCCTAACTAGGCTATCTGCATATGTTCCTCCGAGGAAGGGTAAAGAAAAGGTGCCCAAAGATATAGATGAGAGAAAGAGCTCTCTTCAAACTCCGCTGCTCCCTGATGACATTATTTTTGAAGGAGTGCAATTGGGACGAGTGCCCGTGTTGAAATTTCAAGACAGAGACCTCGTGAACCATGAGAAGTTCCCACATTTGGCAACTATGATGCTAATGCACCAGAAGAAAGACGCGCTGACCATAATCATAGAAATGGTTGGGAGGAGTTGAGAAAGCAGGGTTGCTAAACCTGCTCTGGGTGCCACATTACCATCATGCCCCAATGACCATTTTTTTCATCAGGAAACTGCTCTGCTTGGTGCATGATGGGTGCTTGTGGCTGGAGGAGCCCATCCCCATCACAAACCACTTGATTCACAGGATTACCCAGCTCCCTTGTGTAGGGGAGGACCCAACAAAGATCTCAGAGGGGAAGAGTGATGATTTTGCCATCACGGAGGCCATGAAAAATAAATTTAAGCTAGAGAAGAAGAAGAGACAATACGCCATTTCCAGCACCAAAAACCCTACAGTCAAATTCGCGACACAGATATTGGCAGGAAAGACAATGCGGAAGTGCCACACAGATGAGGTGCCCACGCTGGTGGTTGCACTAGCAGCGCAATGTGCAGAAGGGGTCCAGTTCAACTGGGCAAATTATCTACGTGGTGAGTTCCTTTAGAACTGTCGCGAGGCACAGGAGCAAGGAAAAATTTTACACTATGCGTGGCTTCTTTTGTTAATAGTACTGATGGCATGGGAATTGCCTGAAGATAGCAAGTTCCCGACGATCGCGTAGGACCTCCTGAAGGTAGCGAACTACGCTTCGCTGTGGGAAACCAAGGATGCATAAAGGATAAGGGACAACAAAATATTCTAGGTGTTCATGGAGATAAACATCAGAATGGGGATTAATTGCAAGTCATAGTTATCGCCCACAATCTACAATAGTTTTTAGATCTTCACAGAGTTCAAGGAAGATTTCCACCATGTCTACATTAGGGTGTGGAAGGACCCCATGAAGACGTGGCATGAGTTACCCTATTTGGCGACCGACGATGTCATCTTCGCGGTCCTTGAGTCTTGGACTCCGAAGTGGCGCACTCCAGCTCGCTCCGGGGTGGAAGCAGAGAATTCCACCGCACAGCGGAAGAAGGAAGAGGCAAAACTACGAATGGCACAACTCGCAGAAAAGCGCAGGAAGGAAGAAGCAACGGCTAAGTCCCAAGCAGTGTGACACTGTCAAATTGGCAGAGGAATAGCAGAAGGCAGCAGAAGAAGAGCGCGAAGGACAGAAGTCGCCTTCCCCCGAGCTGACAGATACAGAACATGGTGGCGCAGACCCAGACACAATGGCCACCTAGCTGAAACGTCCGTGCCCAAGAGAGTAGGTAGGGCCACACAAGAATACGAAGGCCTCTAGTAGTTTGAGGAGCAACACTAGATGGTGTTGGGGGCTCTCTGGACATAGATATAGGCGTTGCAGGTGTGCACTCGCAGGTCAACCAGCCTCGCAGTCAGCACATCGGCGGCCGAGGAAATGCTGCAAGCTTGGACAACCAACACAATAGTGTTGCCAGACAAAGCACTCATTACACAAAAAGAGGCTGATAGGCCTATGGTCATCGGGTTGAAGGGAATCAGGTTAAACATGGTTGCATCCCTTAGGAGACGCTCTATATTTTGCATGATGGAGTCACTACAGAACTACGAGCCAAGGAGGGTCGGGTGCTAAGGTAATGAGCAAGCAGTGCATCAACATTGAGCAGTTGAGGCTGCAGCGTGATGAGGTAGTAGCACAGAACAGAAAAATAGTGCAGGTGGTGGAGGAAGCCTACCAGATGGTCCCAAAGTTGGCCATCCAAGCAGAGGAAGTGGTGGAGGCACCCGTCCAGAAATTATCAGAAGGGGTGCGCGAGGCAAAGGCAGAAATGGCTAGGGTTCAGCTGGAGCTGAACCTTCAGATAGCAGAACTGCAGTTGAAGACGCAACCTTCAACTCCGCCAAAGGTTAAGGAGCAACGCGCCACCGCGATCACAACAGTAATGGCAGTGATTAACGGTGCAGTGAAAGACTGCACAAACCTGTTCGAGGAGTCGTTTGAGGTCCTCACCACTCTGCAGGAGGGCCCAAACATAGAGCACCTAGAGACAGAGGCACATGAGCTGCAACAGATATATGATGAAGTAAAAGGTACTGCGTAGATGGTTGCCCTTGCACAAAGGCTCGCGAGGATGCAGCAAGCTAAAGCGCTCAAGGAGCAGGTGGATGTTGCTCGAAATAAGGAAGCAATTTTGAAGGCACCCCTACAGCTGTGGATCGATGAGGCATATACCATTACAACCTCCACTGAAGTAAAGCACGCGTAGCTACAAGCAACATAGGAAAAGATTCAGGGCAATAGTTCAATGACAATGTTCACTGAAAAGCACGTAGAGGAAGTACAGCAGGTAGCCACTCAGTGCGTTGCTGAACTTGCAGTGATCCAGTCAAAGTTGGGAGGTCTTCACGCAAATATCTCTGCACCGACAGAGTGACTCGAGGGCGAGTCACGATGTTTGTGTTGGGGGCCTGTCGGGCGAAAGATCCCCCAAGGAAATTTTTGGGGCTTAGAGCCCAGATTTTGGTCAAATATTGTAATTCCAATGTAAAGACTCCATATTTTGTGGGCACGGAGTGCGTAGTTTGTAAAAGAGTCATAGGATTGTCCGCCCTCAATTTTTTTATTGTAATGTTGGCTGTAGAGATCTACCCATGGTTCATGGACCATGGGATTATATAAATAGAGCGAGGCTCTAAGTCGTTAAGGCATTCATAGTCGAATATGAAGAATTGAGTCATATCTGTGGAGTAAAGTCTAGTTTTGGGTCGTAGAGTAGGAGAAGGCTCTGCAGCTGAGTGCGCAGAGGCCTATAGTCCGTAGCTGAGCGTGTGGATCCCTGCAGCTGAGTGTGCAAGGTGAGTCGAGTCTGTAACAGTTGGAAGTATTAATAAAGAGAAGTTTCATATCATTTATGTGTATTTCTTTTCTGTCTTATGCATCGTATATATTGGGTATGAATTGCACTTCTACTGTTCATATGATGCGCGAATATATACAATTGTTATTGTTAAGTGAATGCAAGTGAGAATAGTTGTTTACGCGAAGATAATCAAGACCTGTTAATAAGATAAGTAAGATATGCGGTGTAGTTTGGGGAAGTAGTGCAGTTCGTTGCCATAAGCAGCGCAAAATCATCCCAGCCCCTGTCAGGGCTTCGTGAAAGATGATTGTGACACTTCACGAGGATACTGAAGGTTGCAACAGTGACAAAACCTGTGCAAAGGCAGGTCTAGTTGGACTAAATCGACATCACAAACATCTCAAGGTTGCGGGAACTTGGTTCCATCATCACCCCATACTGTTTCGAGTGAGACTTGAGTCCGCGCTCCATGGGCAAATGACGAAAGGGCCAGTAGTGTAGGGATTTGTTTGGCTAAATAAATATGAACTTGCGTCAGGCCCCCATAAGCCAACACATGGTTATAATTGTATGTTGGTTGGTCATATGAAGAAGATAGAAGACCCCAGATCTAGTTTCATCCATCCAGGTTGTGATTTTAGGAGTTATACAGAGATCATAATGTATGATGGCAACGATCATATCGACAGTCATCTAGTCATGGGTCCACTAGTTGTCATATGTGGACATGTCTTTTGATCATTGTACATGTCATGTTAGCTTACTTGCTAAGTATGGGTATGCCTCCCTCAACAACAAACATGTCATGATGAAATGTATTGTAACATATGAAGCTCATCGGTTGTTCTTGATCTCGACTTGTCACAAGCTAAAGCAGTTCAATCATCAATTGTCATTTTTGACTTGGCGCTTTAGGGGGAAATCTATTATAGGCCATTTTTTCACATCTGATCAATATTCCTCCTAATTGGATAAATCAACATTTTATTCCCCATTATCATCATCTTGCATAAATCCCTAAGCATGCTTCTTTCATTCCCCAAAGTTTCTACCTGAAACTGCATCATCTAAACCAATTTTAGGACCAACGCTCCCTGACCTCCTATTGTACAAAGTTCACCTACATATTTCTCCACTGTGGCCTGAATTGATCACCTACAGGTTGCTCCCCTTTGCACATGTGTTGTTTCTAGAAATTCGGGAAAAAGAGAGAAATTCTGGAAGCTTCCTCTTCCATAAGCTTCAAAAATTTGCTACAACCATTTACCTCAGATAAAACATTCAGATCCTATCCTACCCTACTTTGTCCTTTGATCCCATCCTCCCATCAAAGGTGGATCTAAAACCTTCGATTAGTAATTGAATAAGAACTCCCAACTTACCCCACTCCTCTATATATTTCTAGCCTTCCATATGCAATGGGTTGGATTTTGGAAGTGATTCTACCCTTATGCTACTGTTGTAAGAGGTTTCATTTTATGCTATTGTTGTGAGAGGTTTCTTATTGATGTGACCTGATACTTGTATCATAGCTCTACTAAATATTATAAATTTTTTAACTCAATGTTCTCTCAAGGAACTAGTTGAATTATTAATAATGTTGATTAGCGGTATTTCATGTTGTCGAAATCTATCAAATAATTATAAAATCTATAGTGTAGTGTATCATTTCTTAAGATCGATTCCTTCATCAAAATATGATTTAAGTTAAAATTTTATCATTAATTCAATCAGTGTCCCAATTATATTGACTATAAATTAATTGCAAGGTCATTATACTTAATTCCATAGTAAATTTTTATTACTAATACAATAGGTGTATAAGTTATATCAGTTATAAAATAATTGCAAAGAATGGTCGAACAATTGCAAAATATACTTAATTCGTCGAACAGTTGCAAAATATATTGAATTCTAGTAGTAATTGAGAAAGAGTTGTAGTAATAGAGTAAACTAAAGAATCTATGGTTTATGTAGAGATGAATTTTTTTATAATGTGATCAGCTCATCTCAGACCATATCATATAACAATGAAAAATTTTACACTCACATAAACTCATATAAGACCATATCATGTATCAACGAAAATTTTTACAGGGAGATCTAACAGAAATGAAGACTCACAAAGAGAGCTTGCAGATTACATTAAACATAAGAAATTTTATATAGAAACCGAGCCGAAGAATCTATAGGGATTCCACCAATTTTCATTTACTTTCTACCTAAACATGTCGACTATCACCGACTATTAACTGCCTGCCAAATAAGGAACAATGGGAGTGATTATTATTCTGAAACCTCCCCTTAATCACGACCTATAATTTAACTTGCGTGTTGGTCTCAGTCTCAACTAGTCTTACAAACATGACTCAAATATTTCATTTTGGCTTTCTTTGCTACATTATATTAGTGAAACTTTTTCTTGAACTTGTTGCTCCAAACTTTTTTCTTTTTCTTCTTACTCTAGATCATGAACACTGGATATTGGTCCTTATTACAACTAGGATGCTGCAAATTCATTTCAACGCATTCACATTCATCATTGAGAGTTTTTACATATAGTTAAATCGACATTACAATTGAGTTGTATTCTTCTTTTTTCTGTCGCTTCTTCCTGGATGCTACAAATACCTGCACACTCATAAACATTAGTGAGATTTACAAAATCATCATAATCTGTGTTATGAAACCAGCTCAAGAAAAGATAGAAAAGATAGATCAACGCCTTAGAATTCAGCCTCTTCGAGGGGGCAACCTCCTTTACATTACATAAATGAACAATTCTTGGATGATACAAATGAAAAGACCTCCTTTCTATATATAGGAGTCTAAGGGGTTATAACATTATTAGAGCCGACATAACAATAATAATGTAAGGGCATAATAATGACAATAGTGAGCTTCTATGGGGCACAATAGTAACAATATGGGCACTACATGGGTACATCAATATAATAAGTGGGTTATACTAATAACAATAAGGGGTTACACTAGTAGTATAGGGGCCTAACATGCCCCTCTCCTTCAAAAAGTGTTGTCCTCAACGCTTGAGTAGTTCTTGATGCTTCTATATAAAATTCTTGTCCTCCCATGTGGAATATTCAGCGGGTAAGTTCTTCCACTTGATGAGATACTCTGAAATTGATCGATTTCATAGCTATCGGGTTCTTGTTTCTGTGACTGCTCCAGGTTCCAATATGATTTTTCCTTCCTCTTCAATTTCTGGCAATATCGCTTGAATTGGGATCTTTTGCAACTTTTGAATAAGTGGCCATACTTCTTCGTTCTTCTTCCATTCATCCGTTGCTTCGTTTATCCAATTTGGTTGGATAATATAAATAGCACAAAACAATGCTTCCACATCCTCATCCTTGAAGCGTCTTCCCATTCGGTAAGGTCGCCATTTTTTAAGTGCATGTAGTATTGCCAACATTTCCTTCTCATAAATAGCTTGCTTGAGATGTAGCAGTAAAAATACCCAATCACTTACATCAAAACATTTTTCACTACGATGTTGATCTACCTGTTGTTTCATTTGATTTTGCACCGAAGTGGCGTTATCCTTTAAAAGTTGGAGAACTTGTTGTTGATGCTCGATATGATCTTTCTCTGCTTGAACCTTTTTCTTCTTGATATGTCCTTCTATCTTTTGAGGAGTGGTAATTTCTTCCAGTCCTTTACAAGATATGGTTGGATTCATTTCTTGATGCTCGATGTGATCTTTCACTTCTTGAACATTTTTCTTCTTGATGTGTCCTTCTATCTTGATAGTTTGAGGAGTGGTAATTTCATCCATTGAATTACAAGATATGGTTGTATTCATTTCTTCTTTCTCGATGTGATCTTTCACTTCTTGCACCTTTTTCTTCTTGATATGTCCTTCTATATTGAGAGTTTGAGGAGTGGCAATTCTTGCCAATGATTTACAAGATATGGTCTGATTCATTTCTTCTTTCTCTGGGGTGGTGTCCTGATGTATATCCTCTTCTTTTGATGTTTCTTGATCATTTTCTTCCTCCTCTTCATATTCTATGTAAAATAATTTCTTCTCAGCACACCTATGACCTTTAGTGCACTTGCTATCACAATTGTAACAAAGCCCTTTTTCTCTTTTTTCTTCCAATTGTTGTGGTGTAACCCTTGTAGGTTGTGGAAGGCTGGGAGAAACAACACTTCCATCTTTATAGTTGTGAGGGGTATGCTTCCTGGTTTCCATAATTTTTCTTTCCATTATGTCACAAAGCCCTTTTACTCTTTCCAATTGTTGTGGTGTTGCTCTAAAGAAGGTGTTTCTCTTTGTATCCTCATAATGTGCTATCATTTCCTCCGTGAAAATTGACCACGTAACAAGTTTTTTACGAGAACAAAGCCCTTTGTACCATAAAAATTGATCTGGTTCTAAATATGAAGATGCAATACATACCTTTTGTAACAGTTGTACACCATGTATATCAAAATATTGTTCCATCTGAAGTATCCAATTTACCGGATCCTTGCCATCAAACTTCCTCATCTTTCTTTTTCTTGATTTTAGGAGCTCTACCTTGAAACGACTGTAACTCTGTACTTTAGGATCTTTAAGTTCTAAAATTGTGACCTGTAGTAGCCCTCTGTGTCCTCTTTCCAATTCCACAAGTCTAATCCAAAATGGATTCTCCAAGAAAGATTTATGCACAATCTCCCGCAGTGACCTGATTATAAACTAGTTCAGTAGAGCGAACTTGTATGACGTTCCACGTGTCACTGTTTCAACCCCTGACTCTGAAAAATATATAAACAGAAACTACAGTCCGTCCTCTTTCTGTACCTTCTTACGAAATTTCAATCCGATGCTCAGAAAGAAAGTTATGACGATTTTCCCCAGGTCACCTGTTTTGAGTGTAATTCAGGATTCTGCAAAAAGACCAACTTCCTCAGATCATATCTCCGAAAATATCGCGTAAAAATCTTTTAAATTTGGACCCAAGGTTCAGCGTCAATTCTTCTCAAATGGGTTTTTTTTTGCGACTTCTGAAACATCACAGAAAAAACGTTATAGCGAAAATGCCACGATGACTTGTTTGGAGCAGCGAAACCCTAGAATCCAAAGCTCTGATACCAAATGTTATGAAACCAGCTCAAGAAAAGATAGAAAAGATAGATCAACGCCTTAGAATTCAGCCTCTTCGAGGGGGCAACCTCCTTTACATTACATAAATGAACAATTCTTGGATGATACAAATGAAAGACCTCCTTTCTATATATAGGGGTCTAAGGGGTTATAACATTATTAGAGCCGACATAACAATAATAATGTAAGGGCATAATAATGACAATAGTGGGCTTCTATGGGGCACAATAGTAACAATATGGGCACTACATGGGTACATCAATATAATAAGTGGGTTATACTAATAACAATAAGGGGTTACACTAGTAGTATAGGGGCCTAACAATCTGGATTCTTTCCAACTTTATCTTTGTCTTCCTCTGCCAAATATTTATATTCATTTTCATCTGGCTCATCCAATTGATTTTCAAGAAAAATAACGCTTCCGCTTAATAAATCATCCATAAGTTTCTTCTCATGTAGCAATTGTGGCAAACTTTGATCACTTGAAAATTTCTCATCATCATATTTAACTTTAATTTCTTCAATTCCTCCATCCATCAGTTCTCTGAGCATGATGGATTCCAGAACTTTGCTCTTATTTACAACTTCACACACCCTCAGCTCAACCACACCTTTTTCACAAGCTCAAACACATTAACAACTTCACTCGGCTCCAACTCTTAACACACACACCAAATATTCCTCTCCTCAAATCTTCCTTTCCTCATATCAATGCACAACACATGCGCAAGAGGTCTTCCTCACTCGGTCTCACAAAATTTTCACTAATCGGCTTGAGTTAGTAGCCTCACATGCATAACAATGCACAAGATTTTAAACAACACTCTCCTTTGCCACATCTTTATCTTCCTGCATATTAAATAGCTCAGGCATTTTATCTACCTTAGCATTAGCAGATCCACCCATCACTTCCATGCCAGCAACCATGGAATACCATAACAAAAATGAATACTCACAAAGAGAGCTTGCAGACTGCATTCAACATAAGAAAACTTATACATAAACCCAGCCATAGATTTTACAGGGATTCCACCGACTCTCTCTTACACTTACGAATTAATTGTTTTTTTTTTGTAAGGCTTGACATTTAATTACTGATGAAAATAAGTACAAGACGGTATAATTGGTGTTAAGGACCTCCCAACAAGTATGTCTTTCAATATCATATACACGAGTGAACATGATTTGCAATATGACACAGGATATCCAAAATTTTGGCTTGGAGCCACACAACTAACAGTGCTAACACTATGCATAACTAATCTAACTTATAAAGGACAGAAGGTCACATATAATATGACCAACGATTATACTGAAAAGAGATGATTGCACTGTGTAGCTAGACTACGAAGATACACGAGCCCCAAGCAGTGATCCTGACCACACATAGAAGGAACATTCACAACACCCCCGGAGCCTTAATGCCGATGCTGCCCCAACAACAATTGATGAGAAATGTCCACAAATTTCCATCTCATCACCATGGTTTCACCTTTCCTTTTAGCTAGTTGATGACCCATAACATCCTGCTGTCAAACTTAGCCATGTTTTGAACAACTCAAAGGTACCCAGAGATACTCCCCCTAAGAAACACTCCAGGTTGACGAGCCAGCATGTTGGGATTACCCAACCACACTCTAAAATGTGAAGCCAACCTGCAAACACTATAGACCATGCCCTTGATTAAGCCATAACAAAGAGAATTGATAGGACATATAACAACCATGAACTAGTCTCCTCCACAATTGAGCTTAGAGATGATGCTTAATCACTGTGAATGCAGCCCAGTGTGATAATTCCACTGAGAGGGCAGACGCCCTGGGTCTACAAGGCGAGTTGGAGGGCTGAGGTGGAGCCCCTGCTCATCCATAAGAATTCTCTAGGTTGCGAATTGCCCCATTTCTAGTGTATAGCAAGCCCTAATCTCCATGCGAATGAAAAAAGGAGAATTTCGCATGAAGATGTTGTCCCTAACTACAAGTGAATTGCTAATATGAGCGTTATTGCACTGAACAAACACCATAACTGAAGATGCAACCTAAAACACAATATTATTCTCCATGAATTCGGAAGGACGTATGTATTCCTCACAACAATGCATTAAACCCGCTCAAGTATCCCATAGGTGGAATGATCTTGTAATTATGAAGCTCCATAAGAAACAAGCTCAGAGGTATTGCCTTGCATCTGCAATGGATGCTCTATCCATGATAGGATTTATGGGAGTGTATCGCTGAACCTGTGTTGGCATATGTCCCCCCAAGTGTAGAGCCCAACCACCGTTGGCAGTGATATCAATTTTATAACCCGACATTTACACTCGCGTGTTGAATGAATTGAAAATGAATTAAATTGAAACATTTAGACTTTAATACAATTTTTTATATTTTCTTAGAAAAATAACACAAAATATTAAAATTTCAATTTAATTGTAGAAAATATCATCCATCTAATATCTTATATCTTGATTCATGATCCAGATTATCCACAGTTTTTAGTTCATTCTGCCAACGTTTCGAACCCCAAAGGGGGTCCATCATGAGGACAAATCAGATAGAATAGAATAAGAATGAGAGATTATTGAGAGAGAAGAGAATTGCGACCTGGATGTAAATAAACAAGAACCCTAATTTTATATATAAAAGCCGACATATGATTTCTGATTATTATTTTATTTATTATTTTCCTTTATAATTTTATAAATTTTTAATTTTTAATTTATTTTTAATTTTTAATTTTATAAACATTTATTATTAGTCCAGGTTGTAATTGTTATAATCAGAACAAAAATTAAAATTTTTACCATAATTAAATTATATTAATTAAAATCATTAAATTATATTAATATAAATAATTTATTTTATATAAATTTTAATTAGTTTATATAATATAAATTAATTTATATAATTAATGTAATTAATATAATTTATTTATTTTATATAAATTATAATTAGTTTATACAATATAAATTAATTTATATAATTAATGTAATTAATATAATTTATATAATTAATATAATTTAATATAAATTAATTAATATAATCTATATAATTTAAATAAACTTTTGTATTCAAATTTTTGTGATCCATAATGAATTAAGCAAAGTCTTTCGGTATAAATTACATAAGAGAAATTTTTGGCCAACACATTTTGAACCAACAAGTGTGGTTCATCATCTAATCCTCATGATAAACCACACTTATTAGTTCGAAATATATCGGCCAAAAATTTCTCTTATAAAATTTCTACCAAAAATAATTTACTTAATCTTATATCTTATTAAACTAAAAATATTCCCTCTGCTTAAAATATCCTAACTCTTCACATTTCACCTTAATTTAATTAAAAAATCCGCCAACCATATTCCGAAACTATTAAATATTTGAATTCATATAGTCAAGTCATTAAAGTTGACACGACAAATGAGAAACATTAGAATTTGGAGTTGTCTATAATGCGACTTTTTGAGATTCCGGTGACGGAATCCGGCGGAAGAAATTGAGATGAAATCATGATTTGTTGCAGTTAAAATGGTTTTTTAACTGCATATTCGGATTCAGCACCCTGAAAAACCCCTGGGATGGTTTCATTGTGCAGAAATTAGCTATCAAACTTGGATTCCAATAAATTACTGCCGGATTTTCACCGGAAAAAATCCCCGGAAAGACTTTCAAAAAGTCGCGTTAAAGACTACTCCTTAGAATTTCCACCTGCGGGTTGATTTTGGTCCATTCAAACACAATCGTAGTATGACGTTTCACTCACCACTTTCCTCATCGTCTCGTGGCGTGGGTCTCACACGTGAATCCCAAGTGCGGTGGTTTGGGTGAAACACGACAATCAATCCATCCATCCTCCATTTTATTATTCGTTGACTTTGGCGTATTCAAACATCATTGTCGTCTTTTCCACCACTTCCTCTTTTACTGACACTAATATTATATATTCATATTTACTAACGCTAATATTAAATATATTCTATGATTTAACATATATTTTAGGTGTAGATATTAAAATCATAAATGTATATTCAATATTTTTGTTTTAATTAATTTGTATTCTTTTAAAATATTATATCATTCTACTTGTAACAAATTATTATACACGAGAAAATTGATTGTAGTGTCGGTTTTAGAGTTCAGAATTGATCATGAGTTTTTTCTTTTTTTTTTTCCTTTTTCTCTCATGGACATCAATAGATTTCAAAGAGTTGTCAAGAATAGATGTAGAGGAGACAATTACTTCATTTTCTTAAGACAATTTCTTTGCCATAGATTCTGCAATATTTGTTGTTTCCTTACGACTATAAGAGTGATTTGATTCATAGAAATGTTTGTGCCCACTCATTGATGAAACCAATATTATGGGTGAGTCTCTTTCATTTGCAGTTGAAAGGTGGGCCTCCTCAGCTAAGGGATGAGATGGCTCTACGTGTGGCTGAGCTGAGTTTGAAGGTGTTGATTTGAAAATAGGGGTCTTTTGTTGATGCATGCTATCGTGCTTGTTAGCCGAAGAATCCTTAGATCCTTTTGTTTCTTTTGGATCTTGCCATCAACGACTCTTTCTTGTAGTATCCTAATGGGGATAATGCCCTTGAGAAAAGAGGGAGGCATTTTGAAAATGATCCGACAGTTGACATCTCTTGCAATGGGAAGTAGTGTTTTCATAATCCATCAATTGCGAATAAACTCTTCCCCTCCACTTGAGGATGATTTTATAGGTAGCCTATTGCTGAGATCTAGTTCAACATAGACACGAGCAAATGTTATCACAAGCCTTTCATTATCTATCTTAATGAAGTGTCTAAATAACCTTCCCACATCAAATAAGATGTTTGGGTGAGTCAAATAAATGTGAATGTTAAGAAGCCTTACCCAGATTAGAGTGGTCAGAGTCATCATGGAAAGAGGATTAAAATCAGGAAATCATGGTCTAAATGAGAGACAAGATTGACTCCAAAACTAGGTCCCCAATCAAAAACCTTTTGCAAGTCCTCTAAATTTTTGAAGTGTACCACAAAGAATCCTTTCAAACAAAAATACAAATCTGCATTTTGGGACTAGTTTTCATGCACTCATTCTCATAGTGCAGATGTCGATGGGAAAAATCTATTAAGAAAAAAGATAAGCGTTTTTCATTCATAATCTACAAATGCCAAGTAGGATACAAGATTATCCACTTCAAGAGGGAATGTCTGCTACATGATCCACAATGAATGTCGACCCTGAAAGATCTTTGGGATTCAGAGGTGACAGTCCTAACTTTAGGGGATCCTTGAAGGATTTGGATTAGGAGGAAGATGCCACAACATGGCCTTTGGCTCCACTATTTAATCTTCAAACTAGAGAAATTGAGGCATCCTTAGCTATACCGCACTTACAGAGAAATTTCAGTGCCTATAATTTCCTTCCTCCATGTAGGATCCAAACACAACTAAAGGGGATTCCCATCTGATCTTGAATTCTCATTGCAAGTGAAGAGACAAGATCTGTGGATTTGACTTACATGTAGAAGGAACCCCTTGAGATCGACCTCACAAAGATTGTAAAGATCACAAGAACTATGGAAATGGGTCGAGATCTTCTAGGTCATCCCCTAATTGATCCTTAGATGGCTTCTCAATGGCCTTCATATTGATCCTAAATGAAGATCTCATCTTCCATGCAAGTTTCCAACCCTTTAGCTCCATTAGCCCAAACTTGTCGAAAGTGCCATCAAGACCCTCTGAAATTACAGATCCCGTAAGAATCAAATCATGGTCTAGGGAAGATAGTGGAGATTTAAGATCATGAGTTTTGAAATTGGGGTTTTGAATGGAAAAAAGTCCACCTAGCCTGCTAACCCTCACAAACTCTAACAACAATTACTATGTGTGATGTCCAAAGGCTAAAACGGCTGAATTTTCTTTGTTATTTGCTAGATCTTTAAAGACATTTGGATCCTTCTTTAAATCAGGAAGGTCATCTTTCTTGTGATTGTCTGCCTTTGATTTTGGTAAAGTAAAGGCATGTACAAAGAAGTTATCATAGAATTTTCTCAAGTGGTCAAAGACTAAGGTTATGTCAAGAAAATGTATCAATATGGGCCGACCTGCCTTCATAGTGTCTGGCATAGTGATAGCTCTGGGATAGCCATTGCCAATTTCTTGAACTTTATTCTGTATTTGGGAAAGCAATCAATGCACGACACCTTATCAAGCCCATAATCTAGGTGAGAGACAAACATCCACCAAACTCATATCGAACATGCAATGATGTGTGAGAGACGAAAACATATTTCCTGCAACCAATATGGACTATCTCAAAGTTGGATTTGTTTGCCATTGCTTCCATGCTAGGGTTTTTCAATCTAGTGAGAATGTCGTAATTAATATTCCTTCATGTCCTTTGAAATACACATCCTTTTGTAATTTATGAACAATTCCTATATATTTTAATATTTAATTATATAATGACTAGTATGAAATAAAAAATAAAACATTTAGATTTTATAAAAGATATTATTATTATTTCACATATAATTGATGTAATTTTTTAATAAAATATGAAAAATATTTATAGTTAATTTAATTTAAAATAAATAAATATAAATTAATTGCACATCAGTTCATTGGTAACATGTTCGTCTTTGTCATTTTAAGTTTAATGTTAAAGTGAGATGATTTAGCAAATAAAGATAAGTCAATAACATTTATGCCATTATTTTCAATGGGTTGAGAAGCTTTCTAGAGCTTAGTATGGAGGAGATGTTGTCGCGTAATCTTACATTTAAATATAAAAATAAAATTATTATTTACGTTAACAAATCAAAAAAATAGTAATAACAAAAAAAATTTGAATAATCATAAATAAAATACTTCAATTTTCGTTTTAATTTTACATTAAGTTTAAAGAGATAAAATAATTGAAATTAAAAAAAATACTAATTTCATTTATAATTACTTTCATTTTTTATAATTCATTCATCCAAAAAAAATATCGATAATATATATATATATATATATATATATATATATATATATATATATATATATATATATAGATATATATATATATATATATATGATAACAAAAAAATTATTATTAACCATAAACAAAATATTTGAATGCCCTTATTGATAAATATAATTTATATTGTCCACGAGGCATAGAGGAGACGATGATAGGGTGGTCTATTAAGAAACTCCATGGTGTAAAGGTCATCGGTTTGAAACTCTGCCCCCCTCATAATCCTTGATGATGATTGACTATTTTTGGGAGACTTTGTGCTTTTTGTCTATGGACACGATATATTTTTTGACACTTTTCTATTAATTTTAATATATCTCTCCTCGCTAACAAATTGGGACAGAGTGAGATCAAGGGAGAAGAGAATCTATTTCAAATCCTATGTATTGTTTTGATGAATTAATAGAAGTAGTTTGATCGAAAAGACAAATGGTATTTAAGTAAATTAATTAAAAAAATCATTGTGAACTATAAATAAAATATTTCAATATCTTCTATACATATTTATAGAGAGAGAGAGAAGCCTTATTCCATTGATGTTTTCTTTCTAATTTAGACGTTTAGTATTTCCATCTATTGATGTGTTCTTTATAATTTAGACCTTTAGTATTTCCTTTGATGCTCAATATAAAAATAAAAAAAAATATTAATAAAAAAAATTCATAAAGAAATTAAAAATAAAAAAGTTTTGATGGATAAAGATTTTATAAATGTATTGCTAAAGATGAGGAATATGTGTAATTCCTTCTATTCATAAGTGTTTTCTAACGAGTTCACATGTAACATTTAAAAAATCGGAAGCGATGGCCCTCTACCAAGGAATTAAATTCCCCAAGGATTTGGGCTATAAGGAGGCAAATGTCTTTGGAGATTCCTAGGTGATTATCCAAGCCTTGGCGACCAATTCCAACTCAGCAGACCTGCAGCTTGCAAGGACAATTTCAAGGATCAAAGGTAAGGCAAAGTCCATGAAGTTGAAGTACTTCCATGTCTTAAGAACAAATAACAAAGAAGCAGACAACGAGGCAAACAAGGCAGCTCAGCTGGACGCTAGTTCCCTTCTCAAAGACAACGAAATTCTTTGGGACCCAATTCCCTAAAGTGAAATGTTTTTTTGTCTCCTTCTTCATCAGTTTGTTTGTATCTTCCACCTTGGGAAAATAGCAACAGAAAATCACTTTGTTAAATGTAATAAGAAGATCCTGTTAAGAGTAGGCAGCATAGCTCGCTGGCTGAAAAGCCATGCAGAAAATCTACCCCGTCTTTGTAACCGAATTTATGGCTTTTGGCCGCCCAGTTAATGAAAGCTCATACCCGTTTCTGTGAAAAAAAAAAAAAAATTAAAATATTAATAACAAAAAAATGTTTAATGTAAATATCTATTTTTTTATATATAGAGAGACTATGTCTATATTGTATAAAGCAAATGAAAAAAAATCATGATTAAAACTTTTTATTAGTGTGTTTCTTAAGATGAAAGAGATGTGTAGTTCTTTTCACGCTAGGCATGGAGTTGACACATGACAGATATGTAAAGAATCATCATCATCCATGTTATTGGGTACTATCAAAATCTATCGAATTGATAAATGCAAACATTTCTTCAAGTTTTTCATTTTAAAAGATGTCTGCACCTCAAAAAAGTTCAATCTCCGCGGAGTTAACATAGATCTATGTTGGTTTAGAATCATCAATAACATTACTATCTTTATGGTTTCAAGTTTCTTGTGTTATATATTATGATGAGATGACATAGTGAATATAGCCAAATTAATAATATTTATATTTATTATTATTTAAAAAAAGTTATTCTTATTATTTTTCAAATTATAAACATTTCATAAATTATTAAGAAATGATTTCATAAAATTTTATATATATATAGAGAGAGAGAGAGTATTGAAATAGTAATATTATATCATGTAAGTTTGAATATAATATTTGAGTGTATTTAAGAAATTTTCTACAGGTGAGGAGTTATTGATTTCATAGTTTGAAAAATGTTATTTTTTATAATATTTTCATTTTTTTATATCCGAGAGGAACCTAGTAAATTTCAAGGGGTTTACAATTTGTCATTCTCTCAGTAAATCTAGTCATAACCAAGGGATTTGAACTTTGGATCTCTCGACTTTCATAGATTTTACATTACTTTGATCACCACTAACAATTTTTAGTTTATTTTATAATTTTATTTAATAAAATTAATTGAGAATAATAATTTTTTTTTATTGTTTTAATTGATTTAATAATTTAATAATGGAAATAGAAAAAAATCCTTCCTTATATACATTTATATCATTTATAGCATAACTCTTATTGTGTTATTTCTTTCACTTGATTTTACTTAAATTTTCCCTTCTTTGATTTACAACAACAAATTGGTTATATTATATCAAATAATTTCATAGTAAGTTAATCATCCCTACCTTTGGATAAAAGGAGAATTGTTATGATATTATATGTATTTAAGGAGATTTTCTATGATATTATATATATATTACATATAAAGTGAGGGTATGTAATTTAGCAATCCATTTGTATTATATCAAATAATTTATGTCATAAGTTAATCATCCTTATCTTTGAATAAAAGGATAATTGTTATGATATTATATATAATACATATAAAATGAGTGTACACAATTTAGTAATCCTTTTTTTAAGATTGAGTAGTTAATATTTTTATATAATAAAGATTTGTTGGAATTTAAAATTTAAGTTGTGTAATTATTTTTAAGAGATAGAGGTTGGATTTTGGGCTAAGAAATTTACAAAAGATGATTGCATTATATTTTTGTTGTTGTCTATCCATTAAAAAAAATAAAAATTGTCTTCATTCCTCCATATTCTTAAGACATTACAACTACACACATGATAAAATCTCCCGAGGACCAGACTTAACTTACATGATAATATTCTAGGGTTCCGCCATATTTAATATCATCCACAAAGAACCAATATCAAGCTCACCACCCTTGTCACAATCTCTGGGTATGAACATAACTTCATATCTATCTATGGATACCCGACAAACCATTAAATAAAACTCGACGTTGAGCCACGAGCATGATTGATATATATAATTCATCGCAGAGCCAAAATCTTCAAAAGTGTGGGAAGTCAAAATCATCATTAACTTCAATTCACTGCTCAAGAACTGTTTAAATGTG
This sequence comes from Pinus tabuliformis, assembly GCA_031772625.1. Classification (NCBI taxonomy): domain Eukaryota; kingdom Viridiplantae; phylum Streptophyta; class Pinopsida; order Pinales; family Pinaceae; genus Pinus; species Pinus tabuliformis. Next base: position 432,181,175 of record CM062816.1, read on the forward strand.
TTCAAATAAAGACCCACCCACTCTAGCCGATGGCTAGACGAATGATTGTATTAGATTGAACATTAAGAATTGATGAGGAGATACCACTTCAAACTAATGATGTGCCACCAAGAGTGGAATTTAAAAAATTGCAGTCGAGGAGTGTTTGACAACTAAGCCACCAATCCTGTCAACTTCTGAATCCTCGCCAAGATAAGACTAAGATGTGTAACTTCAGTGCTTAATTCTAGGACCATAAATTCCATATGAGTGTTAAAGCCTTGTAGACATTTGCGTACCATTAGAGTCTTGATCTTTTCCTAGCTAGCAATAGTTCAAGTCATCCCCATAATGTTGAAAACTTGACTTGGTTGTTAGATGAAGTTTTCAGACCCTAAACAAATTGGAACACTATTTTTTCTTCGGGGATAATTAGGACCCTTTAGAGTCCCTCTTACTCTTGCCTCCCCTTAAATTGTACAATTTTCACAATAAAAATGTTTTAATGAGTTTTAAATATTAAATCTATTTATACGTGTAAGAATACAATTTAAATTATAAAAATTCACAATGTTACCCATTAATTATATTACCCAAAATTAAAACAAAAAATAATTAAAATAAACAATAATAATATGTATTTGTTGCGAAAAACACAAACATAATATATAACATTATAAATTATAAATGTTTTTATTAGATTTATTTAAATCAAAATCTTTTTATAACTAACCAATCAAATAATTTTCGTATACCAGGAGGTTCAGTTTGGATTGTGACCATATACACTTCACTTCCCCTTTTCCAATACTCATCCAATCCAATCTTTGTGCGTAGAAGAATGGAAATTTCAAGGACAAATCACAAATATATATAAAATAAAACACGGACAACAAATTCAATTGTGCACGTGACCAATCTTCTAGTAACTTTTATATCTACTTTGACACTCCATTCAAACAATTTAAAGCACATTCTATTATTTAGTGTACCACCCTTCTTCCACGGTCTATTATTAATTTCTTTTCGACCTTATTCCACGTTGGCCAATGTTGATACTATCCATCTCTTTCGTACTTCCCCGTTGATTTTGACATTGATTCCGCTCTGATTGCTCTTAAATTCTCTTGTAATTCATTTATTTCTCTGCCAAATTCACTTGTTTGTTTATCTTCTTTTGTAAGGTCTCTCGGCTTTCGCGTGCCAAAATGAGCTACTCCCTCCTCATGCTGCTCCTCTTTACCCCTATTGCCTCTGCAGCTGGCCGTGATTATCCATCCTTTAAAGACTGCGCTCCTTTTACTTGTGGAAATTCCATCATTCAATATCCCTTCGGCCCATGTGGCCCTCTAGATGCTTACTGTCCTGATGAACCTCAGTTTACGCTATCCACCCCTGACTGGGAAGGCGGAGTAGTTGGAGAGATCGCAAAATCCTCTTACTCTACTGGAACCCTTCAAATCACCACTTCTTATATCAATCCACTGGGATCATATGAAGAGGATTACACTAGCTTTTACAATTGGTTATCAGAAGGTAGATTCTTCAATCTTTCTCATGCAGACACGCTCGGAACAATTTTTAACTGTACACAACAACCACCCGACATACACTTCAATGGCTCCCTCATCAAGAGGTTGGATTGCACAGCAAGCAACAGATATTGTTTCTTTTACCCTCAGGTAGGCTTCCAAATGCCAAGTTGCGGCAACTATATTATAGTCGTTCCAACAAACAAAAGCTACAATATTAGCGCGGATAAGGATTTCGAACAACTCCACCAAAGAGGATTCCAAATTAAATGGTCTATACACGACGATTTATGTGATTCTTGCAAAGCTAGTGGGGGAAGATGTTACTCCCAATTCCCTTCTATTTTTTATGGTGGCCGGAAGAATTATAACACAATCTGCATTTGTCCTGATGATGATGTCCACTACAGTGACTGCAATGATGGTGAGAATCTTTTGTGTTTCGCTACATCCATCTATAGATATATCTATGCTGCTTTACGTTATGTTGTGTTAACTATCAACGTTACATTATCTCACTCAGCAGTTTCTTTTTTGTTTTCCATACGGATATGTTATGTTCTCTGCAAAGTTCATGGCAGGTAAATTGCTAGTCTTTAAAACCGATCCATTTTTTATGGATGCTTATTTTTCATGTTCTAATGACCATTTCAACTTTATTTCCAGCTATATTTATTGCAGTATGTGCTGTGTTTAGCATAGTAGTGGTCTGTTGCATAATGGTTCGTCGTCGAAGTTGTTGCTGTCAGAGGAGTTCCCGTGAGCAGCAGCAGAGCATTCGAGCTTTTATGGATCCTGCAGATTCGAGACCTCCCTCGGTTGAGAATTTCTTAAATTATTATTCATCACAAGCGCCTGCTAGGTATTCTTATAGACAGATTATAACTTACACAAACAATTTGGAACACAAGCTTGGCAAAGGAGGTTTCGGGACTGTTTATAGAGGAAAACTTCCCAATGGACATCTAATAGCTGTGAAGATTTTGGATGAGTCGAAACAGAGTGAGCAACAATTCATTGCAGAAGTGGCTACAGTGGGAACGACCTGCCACATTAACCTGGTGCGCCTATTGGGTTATTGTTCTCAGCGATGCAAAAGAGCTTTGGTGTATGAATTCATGGTTAATGGTTCTTTGGAGAAGTATATCCATGGACACCACATGGACGAGTTGGACTGGAAACAGTTGTTTTCCATTGCAGTTGGTACAGCTCGTGGCATTGCATACCTGCATGAAGACTGCAGAAATCGCATTCTGCACTGTGATATAAAGCCCCACAATGTTCTCCTTGATGCTAATTTTTTGCCCAGAGTTGCAGATTTTGGTCTTGCCAAAATATCGGAGAGAGAGGAAAGTCACGTCTCTGTGGCCAATAGAGGAACAATAGGCTACGCTGCTCCAGAGATGTGGTCAAGGCTGTATGGAGTTGTCACTGATAAATCTGATGTGTATAGCTATGGTATATTACTTATGGAGATGGTGGGGCGAAGGAAGAACATCGATTATAAGTATCTAGAAAGTAACTCAAGTAAATTCTTCTATGCAGAGTGGGCTTTTAAACAAGTGGAAAAGGGAGAGTTCGAAAATCTAAGAAAAGAGAACATGTCAGAGGAAGACCAAGTCATCGCCAAAAGGTTAAGTTTAGTTGGGCTCTGGTGCATACAGTTCAAGGCATCTCGTCGTCCCTCAATGAGCAAAGTTGTCCAGATGTTAGCAGGAGACGTTGACATTACCACTCCTCCATTCCCATTTCCTGTGGACACACCTTTGCAGCCATCTTCTTCTCACCAATCTTCTTCATCGAGTGCTTCGGAGATTCAAATGGTGGATCCCTCCAGTCATCAGACTGTGGATCCCTACAGTCATTCGGAGGTTCAAATGGTGCATTCATCTCGTCCCTCAATGAGGAAAGTTGTTCAAATGTTAGGAGACGTTCCTCCATTCCCATTTCCTGTTGACACACATTTGCCTTTGCAGGGATCTTCTTCTCACCAATCTTCTTCTTCATCTTAATCTTTGGACATTCAAATGACCGATCTCATCAGTACTGAGACTGCTGAAGCCTCCAGGTAATCTAATATGCTACAAAGGATAGTGGAAAAATATACCTGTATAGAGCAGTTTTCAATTGATTCTATTCAGCGTAGTGTTATTTGTACAGGGTTTTGGCTTATTCACTTGAAACAATTTAAAAACAGTGCGTGCAAGAGCACTTTCCAATTTAAAAAATATTGTGTAAAAGAGCGGTTCTCAATTGAGTAAAAGAAAAATTCCCAATTGAATCCTTTGAACAAGGTGTTATCTGTATAGGTTCAAACAATTTAAAAAATGTCAGTACAAGATAAAGTAGTTGTATTGTTTAACACCTGTTAGTGTATTTAATAAACTCCCCAGAACAAACTGTCTACTACTGTTTGTGGTATATTTTATCATCTCTAACAAGTCTATAATATCCAACTCTTTCTAATAGCCTTATCTGAAGTGTATTTATGCCTATGCCAGGCTTTTCCTCATGTATGATACATTTACTGTTCAATTATCTTTCAAGGTGAAGTTTCACGCTTTCAAATTATATACCAGAAACTGATTCCGGTTATTTTGAAATGGTATATTTGAAAACTGATTTGGGTAAACTGATTCCGGTTATTTTGAAATGGTATATTTGAAAACTGATTTGGGTAGTTTAAAAATTGGAATTTACATATTTGAATGCCAATTTTGAAAACCCAGTCTTACTATTGTTAAACTTGCTGAAGTATTTTATCAAAAAGTGTACCCCTCTTTTTCATAGACCGAGTAAATTTTCAAAAGGTTTTTTATTATATCTAAACTTGCTCAAGTAATTTTTTAAAAGGTTTACCTCCATCTATTTCATATTTATTTAATCTTGTAAAGACGGTTTTAGTATTTCTTTCATATTTATTTTTCAATCTTGTAAAGCCCATGTTATTATTTCTAAACCTGCTCAAGTAAATTTTCAAAAGGTTTACCCACCTCTTTCATATTTATTTGTATTTTTTTTGGTTAAGATAACATATCCCCACTCTATCTAAACATGTTCAACTTTACCTCAAAAGGTTTACCTCACCTCTTTCATATTTATTTGTATTTTTTTTGTTAGGATAACATATCCCCACTCTATCTAAACATGTTCAACTTTACCTCTTTCATATTTGTGAAACATATTTTCATTAAGATACAATCATTTTTTTTATATAAGTTGTTTTTTTCTTTATATAGTTTTATTAGTATATAAACATATTATTTGGTATGAGATGTTATGAAATTTTATTTTGATTTTTATAATATTTAATTTAATTTAGTTATGATAAAAAAATTAAATGTAATTTAAATATAGCGATTTATTTATATTTGATTTATGTTAATTTAATTTTATATAGGGATTATTATTATTATTATTTTATATTCAAATTTTGATGTATGAGTTTTTCTCATCATTCTAACAAAAAATTTCTTTGGTTTACCTCAAGGTCTAAAAGGACTTTTTCTCTATCTAATATCTCATTTTAGTGAGATAGACCACATCACGAATTAAATTCTCTTTTCTGTTTTTTTACTATTGTTAGGGTTAAAACCACAATAAAGCGAAGTTAAAAAAAAAAAAAAACATTCAGTTCAATCAATAATAAGAAACAATCTTTATTAACTACCATCTAAGGATAGATGACACACCCCAAAAATCAAAGATCTATGAGGGACAACTAGCAAAATCCAATTCCTTTAAGTTTTTACTAAATGATCTGCATTCACAAAGTAAAATAAATGAGGAAAAGTATGTGTGTTAGATGAAATAAATCAACAAAATAATTCATGGTCAAAACTATATTATGGAAACATTGAATTGGAACAAAAACGAATGAGTTCCTTATTATAAAAATTAATATCAATACAAGTCTTCGAAAATACATGGTTCTTGTGGAAGGTTATACTCAAAATTGTTTTCTAGTTCCCTTGACTCTATGTTACTAAAGGTCTTAACAACAATGTCTTTTTCCTTTAAAAAAAGAGAGACAAAGATGAGTCTTTTTCTAAAGCCTATAGAACAAAGAGAAGACAAGGAATCAAGGGTTTTAAATGTAAGGGAATATCTAAAAGCTCAAGAGGATTGCAAACAAAAAGGTTAGGAGGCAAGTTTCCAACATAACGCTGCTTGTGAGTATTGTCACTATCTCCCTCCTTCACCTTAGGCATCATTATCTCTCTCTTTCAACTATATAAAGTAGTTTATATAGTTCTCTCCATAAAACATGTAAAACCCACCTTGAAATGCATAATGATGCACACATTTAATTCATTTTAGTACAAAATGAGGCCATATGCTAGTTTCTTTAGGAGAATAGTGTATATATGCATTTTTCTTTCATAGGAGTCATGTATGTACACATTATACAAGTTTAAAAGGTGTGTATACTCACAATTTCTTTTTTAAAGATCTCATTTAAGGGAGAATGTTTGTAAATGAGAAAAGGAATGTTAAGGCTAAAAGATGCATCTAATGATAAGTATAACAAAAGATGCCCCCTATTGTGTGATGTTAGAAGGGTATCTCATGGAAAAATACATTATAAAAAATCAAGAGAACATTGTCAAGTGGGCCCAATAAGTATTCTCCAAAGAACAAACCCAAACAAAACCTGCAAAAATAAACTAAGTCAAGACAACTCATTTCCTAGGGTGGGTAAAAAATTAAACTATCAAATGGGAACTGTATCGAGTTCTCATTTTTTTGAGGTAGCAAAAAATCATATGGTCTTGAAAAGTGTTGATTCAGAATACACTTTAATTCTTGGAGCATATTTTTGACACTTTAAATTTTCTTATGTATAAAGTATGAAATTTTTTTCTAAAATGTTAGTAATTTTCATGCTAATTTTGAAAAATGTTAATGCAAGATCAACCCTTTTTTTAGAGGACTTATTTTTGACACTTTAAACTTTGTAATGCATTATGTGTGGATAATTTTTTTTAGATGTTGGTGATTTCATGTGGATTTTGAAAAGCATCAATCTTTTTTAAGACATATTTTAGACACTTTAAATTTTATTGTGTCTTAAGAATGCATGCAACCCTCACCACCCCCCAATACATGAGGGGTTCAATTTTTTTTAATAGCTTTAAATTATTTTTTAATGTTTTTTTAATTATTTTTACGTGTGCTTTTTTAATACTTTTATTTCTTAATTGTGATTTTATTGTTTTTGTTTTCAATTTAGTTTTATTTATTTTTTAATTTAATTTTCAGAAAAATGTTTTAATATTTTTATTATTAATTTTTTAATGTATTATTTATTTATTTTAATGTTTTTCATTTTGTCTATTTTTTTTTTTTATAATTATTATCCACTCTGGTATTATTTATTTATTTTTTATTCTTCTATCTTTTTGTGTCATATAAAAGACAATCTTAAATTATGTTTCTTTGGAAATATTTTCTTTTCTGAGTTTAGACTTCTGTGATCCATGTTAATAATAACAAATTCTTTCGGAAACAATCACATAGGAGTAATTTCGTCGACACGTTTCGAACCATCCAGTGTGGTTCATCTTTAGGACGAAATTACTCCTATGTGATTGTTTTCGAAAGAATTTGTTATTATAAATATTTTCTTGTTTATTTATTTATATTTTTGTTTTTTATATTTAATTTGTTGGTATAAAATTTTATATTTTATAGGTTAATTTTGTTTTCTTTTTACATTTTATGTTTGATTTTTTTTGTTGTTGTATGTTTGATTTTTTGTTGTTGTTGTTATATATATATATATATATAGCTTTTTTGTTGTGTTTTATTTTTATGTTTTAATATATATTTCTATTCACTTGTTGTTTTTTTTTTAACTTTTTGTGTTTTTTGTTTTGTACTTTTCATTTTTATTTATTTATATACTTATTTATTATTTTATTTTATTCTACAAAGTCCGTGTCGATCCTCAACTAGTAACTCGATCTCATTATGTGTCAATTTGTATTTGATTTTAAAGTTTTCGTTATAATGGATCGAGATCGCCCCCACAATGTGTTAATTTCATGGTTGGTCTTTAAGTTTCCATTACAATAGGTTGAGTTCACCTACACTACGTGTCAATTTCATAGTTGATTTTTAAATTTTTTTTACAATGTCTCAAGTTGTCTTAGGCTAAAATTTAAAAAATGCTATATTTTTTACATTTAAAAAGAAATTACTCTTGGTACAATGACACTTTCATTCAGCTGTTTATTTTTAAAGGTTTTTTAGCCATAAAATTTTTCCATAATGCCCTCGTTGAAATATGTTGAAAAGGGTTTTTTTAGTCATGATCTTTGGTTTTAAGTACATGGTTGAAAGATAGTCAAAATTTTAAGGTTTTTCTAAGTCAGGATATTTTATCTTTAATGTTGTGGTCAAAAACAATTATATGTATTTATTCTTTAACACCATGGATGAAAATTGTTGGAATTTTAAGCCTATCTAAGACATGATATTTTATCTTTAATCCCATGCCTATAAATCATTGGAATTTTAAGGTTTTTTTATAGACGTGATATTTTATTTTTAATGTCATACCTGAAACTTGTTGGAATTTTAAGGTTTTTCAGAGTCATGATACTTTATCCTTAACGTCATTATTAAAAAGTGTTGAAAATGTACCTCCCAAAAAAAGAGGTTATTCCAGCATCAATACTTCTCACTTTCAGGGTGTTTTTTGCACAAAAAAATTGGTTTTCACTTCCATTGTTAAACAATGTTGAAAATTTACTTCGAAAAAAAAATGTTGATGCAACAACAACACTTTTCGTTTTTGGGATGTTTTTTCATGTTTTCTTTGGAGTTTTTTGTCTTAAGTTCTCATTTTTAGCTTGCAGTTCCCATTTGATAGTTTACTCTATTGTGTATACCCATAGTAAGATATGGCAAAACATGGCCACCAAATCAAGTACATTATAGATTCATGAAATACATATAAAAGAGTGACAAACATGGCTACAAAAAAGAATACACGATGAATGCATGTCAAATATCATAGCCACAAACACTACATAGTGGAGACATGTCTCATTATATTAAGTAGAAAGATATCTAGAGAAATGGAATGAAAAAATAGATCCTCCCTAATGTACTAAAATCATGTGAGCATGAATGAATTGGCATTGTCTAAAAAATTAGATAATGACATAAAATATGCTACTAAAATAAAGAGAAATATAACAAAGAGGGTGCCACTAGTATAACCTAGGGATGCTTCCAATTGATCAAGATACTATCACAAACCCAAGGTCTTCAAGCCAACCACTAAAGGTACAAATCTTCACCATACGAATACATGAGTCAAACACCCACATTAGAGAAATAATTTATTTATTGGTCATTCATGTATATCATTAGAAACCATGAGATAATCCACCATTGATGATAATAGGAGTTAAGGTACCTAATGCATTCTAGCAAGTGCAAATAAATAAGTTGAGTTTGAACACTTGTAGAATCCATCAATCAGGGGACACTAATGTATTCTTATTGTTAACAGTAAGGGAATCTACAACTGATGACTACAAATTCCAAGGTACGAAATGAGACTCTATAGCTTATTCCTAGCTCAAATGAGTTGAAGTTGATGGAAGAATATTTTATAGAATGATGACATTGAGGCATCCCTCGTCAATTAAAAATGTTTAACTATAATTCCAATTATTTGGAAGGACTCAGATGAAGAATTATAAGGACCAAAATTGATTATGTGTCTTGCATGCACTAAATGAAATGGCACACTCAAGAGACCCTCTAAGAAATGACCAATAATGAAAAACATTAACAAAGATGAGGAAATCCACCAGTTATGAAAAATGGAATTCAAGGTACTGCATGAGTCCTAATGTGTGAATAAGGGTATTGATGGGAAACACAAGGGAAACCACTTAATCAATAACCATGATAAATCTCATTGTTGAGCACAAGATCACCTACCAATCATGAAAATAGGGTTAGGGTGTTACTCTAGGTCAAACTCTCTAAGAAATTTACAATAGTCAATGGGTGAAGACCCATCAATAAGGAGTTAATGGGGAGTTTCCATATTAACACAAGTATATGGAAAAGATACTTCTTGATACTAAAAATGACTTGAAAACTAGGAAGGATGACATATTGAGTCAAGAGACAACTGTAGAATGGCAAACATAGAGTTAATTTCCCTTGCACATAAGCACACCATAATAATGACTTGGGTAGTGTATGCTCAAGAATGAAGAAAAATATAATCCTATGAGATATAAGGCATCGATAGACTATCCATATGATTGGAAGACTAACTAACCAAAAGACTAAAACCTTAAAAACAAGGTTCAACTTCTTAAATTCAAACTAGGAACCAACTTAACGAGAAGAAAAACTCATAGCTTGGCAGTTTTATAAAGGTTGACATGATGTTTGAGATTATTTATAATATAAAATTGAAAATTCACTCTCTTCAGACCCTTGTTTTTGTTTATCATATATATATATATATATTCATTTTTCATATTATAAAAAGTCTAAAAATGAATAAAATAATGCTTTAATATAATTGAGGAAAAGAATGCCACAAATAAGAAAAGTATTTCAAGTTCTTGGAACATGCCTATGTTAAATGCAAGCTAGGCATGTAGGATATGGGCACTCAAGGAATGTTTCTTCCAAGAATAAATGGTGTTGAGTCACAAAGGCAATAGATGCAAGGCTACTAATTAAAGAGAATGCATGAGAAACTAGTTATAAGAGAGCAAGTTGAATCTGATATTAGGCTCAGAAGCATATTCTTGGTAATATTATAATACAAATCAACATTGGGAGACCATTGCGATACTGCCAAAACAATATTTAAGAGGAAGTATGTAGCTCAATTAAGAGTCACGGGGGTCGGACTTAAGAGGGCTTTTGAGCCTAGGAATTTTTAATTGCATAGACACAAAATGGATAGCAAGTTACTAACTAGGGCTTCCATGTAAAGGTAGGATTTACCACCAAATTATGGCACATAAAATTGTGAGTGAGGTTGGAATCACAAAATAATGGGATTGATCTAATGGTAAAGAAGAAAACGACATCAATGCAGAATGTGAAGTGAGAGAGTCGTTACCCTCTATGCAAGATATCAAGATCATTATCTACCACATTAGATCTAATGTAGAAAGAGTGTTAGAAAGGCAATAGAAAGAAACAAGTTCTTGTGTTACACCTAAACAATGAAAACACCACTTAAAAATACAATTGAAGAGTACATTCATTGAAAATACGAAAGAAGGTCCTCAACTATATAAAAGTGGGTCAAAAAAATTCATAATATATGTAAAAAATCCATTTCTAGTATTTGGTTTAACTTTTTACCCAACCATAGTGCATTCTAGATAAAAATCCCTTGATATTTTGCTAATGATATCAGTAGATTTAGTTAACAAAATCACACACCACATTGAGCTTGTACATACTCATCATTTTCTCTTTCATTTGATCATATTCGTTTAGTTTTTAATGTAAATTTGATGGTGATAAATTGATTTCAAAAGGGGGTATATGAATATGTGACTCACCTTATCAATTGTAGCATATGGATGGTGCTATATGATATTTGTCTTAAGGATGTATATATGAAAATATCTATAGGAAAATTGTGTATGTACACAACCTCTTTGTTAAATAAAGAATATTACTAAAAACTATTAATTAAATGTAGAATGGAAATCCTTTGGAGAGAGAGGGAACATGAGGAAGTGGGAGTGATGTATTAGATGATTTCAAGACCATGGATGTCGTCTAGAATTTTGGCCTTCTCAAGATTCTATTAATTCCTATTATGCACATGCAAAGGCACTTTATACAGGGATCAATTAATTACTGGATCTTGGACCATGATGCTTTATGATAAATGATGAGTCATTGGGAATTGAAGTGAAAATTATTTATTTCATCATTGAACTCTCTTAGTGAAAAGAAACAATGAATTTGAAGATTCAAAGTCGGTTAGATTAACCATCAAATATTATATTGATGTATATTGCACTAATCGTACCCAGAAAGTAAGAACCCAAATCCCCATTAGGAGCATAGAAATCTCGGGGTTCAATATTTAACTCTTCACTATAGCTCGTCTGGCATGATCAACCTCACTGCATTAGGTATTTCAACCACATATGTTTTATGTAGTAGAGTGCTCACACCCTACAATATTCAATTGGTGCATATCTTTACTAACTATTATGAAGGCCCAAGTTATAGATTGCAAGTTTGAAAAAATGAATAATGTCAGATATGGGAGTATCTTATACCTTTTTCAAGTGATACCTAACATTATGTCCACAATTGGACATTTGTATCTCGCACCATATGAGCCCTATATGGCACAAAAGGAAGGCTTGATGACCAAGCTAGGAGGAGGATGAGTGACCACTACTACATTCGATGATAAGTTCTTTCTGATGGTGGGCATAGAAAATTATTACCAGTGATGGCTATCCATATGCAATCCTAGACTTTAGAGGAGACCTAGAGCATGCACTTCCTTCTAAATTTTCTTAGGGAAATATAAGTAGGATATTTTGATTTTAGAATTTTTTACTTTTTATGGATTTTTTCTTAAAAAAAAAAAAAATCAATTCAGAAAGCATGGAAATTGTTTTGGTGTGAACAAAATTACAACAAAATGATTTGATGATGCATATGCGGGACCAATAAAACTAGTGTGGTACCCATGTCATATGTTTTGTGGAAGAGGTAAGGAATAGCATCTCAAAGAAGAAAAAAAAAATCTTCAATTTGTGTGTGGGACCTAGAAGGATTGATCCATTAGGTGCCAATAGAAAGATAGAGAACCTACATGAGGGAATTGAATGTCATGTTGTAGAAGTACCATGGGTGTGCTTATGCCTATTGTGTTGGGTGGAAAATACCATTGTTTTCTACCATGACACACTTTAGGACTCAAATCCTTATGTATATTTATACTAATCAAAGATGTAGTTATATGATCATTGGAAAAAAAACTCCATTTTATAGGACATTTTTTTCTATATGATCATGCTTTCAATATTAGGAATGATAAATATAAAATCCAATAAATAATTAGATAATGCATCGATAATGTTATTTTTCCTTATAGGAACATGAACATTAATAACATTAAAATTTTGTTCAAGTAACTTGATACACAAAAATATATGAAAAGGAGTTGGGTCATAGACTTGTACCAATTATTTAATTATGACAATATCAATTGAGAACCAAGGTTAAGTATTGTTTTCACTTCGTAATTTCTCAGGTTGTAAAGGAATTGCAAAGGTAAGCACAAAACCACTTTTAAGTTTAGAAGCTAGCCCTTCTAAACTTAGATAGGGATCCCTCTGTCAGATTCAACTTTGTTGTTTTAGAATTTTAGGCTAGATGTAAGGTTTAAAATTTGATCTTTTGAATTGTTTGGTTGAAATTGCAGAGAAAGGTCATTAGGCAAATGTAGTCAAAGGCCTTAGGGTGATTAGATGAAGAAATATCAAAACAGATGTAACAGGGAAAGGTAAGCAGAATATTGGATATTTGTAGCTTGATGGAGTGATAGAGAGGAAAATCTTAAAGTTCGATTATAGAGTAGTTAAGAATTATATATTTAATTTCAGTTTGAAAACATAGATATTGCGTATAAGCCAAGACATAGTGTAATTAAACAAATTCAGTATTTCATTTTATTTAAATAATATAGATCATAATAACATATTGAAAAAAAAGATACAACATGTTTACAAAAAGAAACACATCGCCAGTTCACATGACACAAGAATCCTGGAACATATTTATGTATTAAAGAAATGATCACTTTCAGCTTAGTGAATAACTTTACATCAATAACATGGTTTCTTCATCCAAGTTCCAACATTTGTACTTTGATTTATCAAGTACTTATACAAAATTATCAAAAAAATATCTTGAGTGAAAACCTCAAGATCTTTTACAAAATATCCTAAGTTGTTTGTAAAAACAGAAAAAATATATAGATAACTTTAAACGGATAAATCTGTTGGCACTATATTCGAGGGTTTCTATTGATGACTGGGTATGGAAAAGTGTTGCTCTGTTATTGAAGATAAAACTTCTTTTTACTCTAAGAGTTGACACAGCTAGTCCCATATTTCTTCATCTGGAATGGGCATTTTAACCAGCTTTCTATAAGTTTCATCTACCTCAGTATATTTCTGGAAAGTTGGTTTGACCAAAAATAAATGCTTGATTTCAACTCTGATAAGCAGATCGAATTCTAAAGCCTCCATGAAATCTTTTCCTGTGATTGTGCCTTTGATAGTAGAAAACTTTGATTTGTCGCAGGCTATTAAGTACAATTTCTACTGGTAATATGTTAGTGGCACTAACTTGTCTCCAATCCCCTTTAGTACTGGTAGTCCTTTTAAATGTAATACATTTAATTTCTTATGGAACTTTTGGATGCTGGTCTCCAAATGCTTACACTTGTTTTCCAACTGTACTAGTAAATTCCTTTTAGTAAGGAATCTCCCGATTTCCAAAATAGTCTATATTCTATCTACAATTTCAAATTCTACTAACTCATCCTTAGTCTTTGAATTCAAAATTTTAATTAAAGTATTAGATTCCCCTAACCTCTGTCCCAAGTTGTTTCTAACTTCTTCAATTAGCTCCTTCGATCTCTGTATTAAGTCCTCCTGTTCAAATATTATTTCAATTGAAGGCCAGATTTCTGTGATGGCCTCATTGATTTCAATCCATATACTTTCTTCAGCCTATGCCAGTGTTTGAGCCATTACAGACTCATTTTCCAGCTACTGAATCTTTTGGGTTAGCCTGTGATATTTCTGTAGCTCTGATATATATAAATTATCTTTGTTCAATTTTTTTCTCCTGTAAGGTTTTAAGTTGGGCTCTTAATTTTTCAATTTTGTGCCCTCTAATGGACTTGTCTTCCAAAGCTTTAACCAACTCATTTGAGGAATATGTGGTTTGTGCTTCTATTGTTGTTGATGTAGATACTCCTGTTGTGGCTGCAACTGAAATAGGGACTGCTATAGGAAGAACTATTGCTATTTGTGAAGTCTGCTCCTTTTCCTTTAGCAGTCTTTCCATTTCAGCCTCCATGTCCTTAATCTAACCATTTTGTTCAATTATAATTTTGAACATGTCCTCTTTTTCTTTCCCAATCTCCCCAATTTCCTTATTCTATGGGCCTTCTATAGAGGGAAGCTTTAGCTTCTTCTTCAGTGTTGTAATATCAACATTCTTCCTTTTGAAAATCTCTTCTGCTGCTTTCACATCACTGCCCGATCATACCCCAGTTTGATTACAAGGTCTTCTAATGATTTAATCTTTGTATCTTTAGTCAGAGATGAAACCTTTTCAAGTTTTAACTGAGATTATATGTTGTTGACTAAGGCCTACAATTTGGATGTTGTCATGGTAGTATTGTTCAGAGTAGAGTATATCATTTCATCGGCTTGTTTATGCATGTATATTTGGATAATGGGGTGAATTTGTTGGGCATCAAAGGAAAATATAGACTTCTTGTAATCAGCTGGAGTTTTTGGAAATGAGACCTGTGCTTGAATGAATGTGATTTGCATTTCCCATTTTCTGTGTTAAAGGCTGAAAGAAGCCTATGCTGTGAAGAAGTTGTCTGCTTCCAGAATTGGGAGTATGTGGTGGCTTTGAGAAGTTCATTTTTCTTCTTGATTTAGTTGAATTTGGCAAAAAAATTGGTTCAGCCTGGTCCTAAACCAACGCTGATGTTTGAGATGTATCTGGGGGATCTTAGGAAGCTTAGGAAGATGGAGATCCTGTGAGGATATCTTATTTCCTTATAGAAGCATGAAGGCCTATTAGGACTATGGTGGATTGCTCATCATCCTCATGGAGAAAAAATTGTGTAGGATTAATCTTCTATTTCTTTTTGTATATTTGAAACTCTTTGACTCCAATCTCTATCACTGAAGGGGAAACATCCGCCCTTGGCCTCTTGTCCTGTTTCTCTTGAGGTACTGGAGTCTGTGAGGTATTTTTGGATATCACCTTCTCTTTTGCCCCTTGTAGAGTTTTCTCCTCCCAATGACTTTGATTCATAAATTTCTCTATCTCTGGTCTAGGAGTGTGAGTATAGGGAGTGGTTTTTTGTCCCACTCTCAGTTTGGAAATGATTCCAAAGGGCTCATATGACCAGGTGAAACTCAACTTGAAATTCATTTTCTTAAGAAGCAAATTTCCCTCCTTACCTGCTGCCTTGGTGTTACATATAAATGGTCCAACTTGTGTCTTGATCTTAAAATGAAAATTCTTCTTCACTGCAACAAAATGGAGGTCATCCATATTCATCATATGTCTTATGTATTCAAATGAGAAGATCCTCATGGGAAAAAAAATTTCCAGACTGTATGGTAGAAATTCAGACCCATAAACTCTCAACTCGGTATAGTTTTGGTACAAGTACCAATCTCCTGTCTTAGTCTGCTCACTGAGATGCATAATTCTCTGTATTTATGGTCCTATCCTAGGTTCCACATCATTTTTCAGCAAGTAGGAAACTGTATATAGAAACTTATCTACAAATTTACTGAAGGTAAACTCATTGGAATGCTTCCTCATCAAGGAAGTCCAATGAATTACTGATTGAGCATTGCCTTTCTCATCCAATTTTTGCAATGAAATCTAGAATCTCTCGGCCTGATGAAATAAAAATAGATAAACTAATACATAAGCATATTTAAACACTCCCTCTATTGATAATTTTAGAAATTTCTCATGAATTGTATCTATTAGAAACTGACTATAGTTGAAAATGACCGAAGGTTTCTCTCCTATGGAAAAAACTGACAGAAAACCTAGGATAGGCTCATTAACCCACTGATTGGATTGATAGCCTAAAAGACATGATACTAATGAAATAATCTGGTTGGTCATGTCTTGAAACATAGAAGATGGGTAAGGTGGATTAATTTTTGGTAATTGAACATCTTCTGGTAAGAAAATTTCAAAAATTTTAGCTCTCTATCGGAAAGTAAGTTTCTTGTAGAGCTCCATGAGGGAATCTACTGAAAATGGGTTTAGAGAGTCATTATTTGGGATTTGCAGCATTTTCTTGATTGAATCAGGTGTTATGGTGAAAATAATGTCTTCATTCTAGGCCACAACTTCCCTCTGACTAGGAATATACTTTAACTGACACCAGGAGACAAATTCAGCGAAGTGATTTGTTTCAGGGAAGACGATTGGGGTAGAAGAGAATTCCAAAGACTTAGGTCATCGCTTTAGTCTAAGAATTTTTTCTTTAACCAGTTGTGAAGTTCAGATAAATCTAATTCACAACTGGTTTCAGGAATTTTGTATTCATGGTCCACCAGAGGTTGATGGTCCAGGTCTATGACAAAGGGTAACATGGGGTTTTCCTCGATTTAGACTTTCCTTTGGGGTCCATGATGAAGAGAAAAATAAATAAAGGAAACTGTGATTAACCGGGAAAAGGAACTGGTGGTTGGTGAATTATTTCCTGTGGTTGTGACAGGTAGATTTTAAGGAATGAAGGTTGTACAAGATCTGCTTCTGTTGTCTGGGCCGCAAAGGTAGGTAGATTTTGTTGATTGGTCACTGCAAAGAATTTCTTTATTTTTAATTTCTGGGAACAGAATGTAGAAGGGGGGCATTGAATAGGGTTGTGGGTTTTTATAGTGAAAAAATAGGCTTACCATTGAGTTTGGGCCGTTACGGAGCAGATCCGTTCACAAAGGGGAAACATTCACATAGTGAATAGCTAGTTAACAAATAAGTGTGACAGGAAGGACAAATTGCAAGATGGAGTTGCAGTAAGAGAGGGGGAGGAGTAATGGTAGTCAGGAGTAGGGAAGGTATGAGGAAGAAGGTTAGTGGATGGGATGGGAGATTGTTGGGTACGAGAATTGCACTGGAGCAAACTCCTCAACACTTAATTGTCAACCCAAGGGTTTTGTAAACTTAGAGACGAAGCAGAGGCAATGCCAGAAATGGTATGAACTTTTCCTATTTCTAATCCTACTTCTTAAAGGAAGTGATTTGCAGAATCAAATAGAAAACAATTGAAAAGGGAAATTAACACCAAGGCAACTCTAGTGTTAGAATGTAAAATACAATTTGCAAGTAAATCAAGTAAAGAAATCCCACACGACGGAAACAATCTTAAATGCTGGAATGAAATTCTATGTTCATCTTCAGATGGATGGTAAACAGTCTGAAAAGTGGGCCCTTGTAGAATCCTATCTTTGTTCTGATCTTCCTCTCACATAAACAACCTGTCCTTGCACTATTGCAATCTGCTTGCACTAGTGCAAGTACAATATTTCTGTGTAAGAGTATATTTGATCTGGAATTTATCCAGGACAAAAAATTAAAGGTATTAAAGACTCATGTGCATGGATGTGCCTATGTTACTTTATGCAACGGATCGATAATATTGCGAAATACATAGACACTGAGGCAGTTAGAGAAAACATAATAGGCAAACATGTAAAAACAACAAGTTTAATAAGGAGTTCACCCAATGCTCCTGGGCTACGTCTCCTGGTCTAGCCTTCAGTGGTGGCCTCTCTATTATGTTTTCAAAGCAGAGTTTTTACAACAGTGAGCTCAAATCGAGTCTCACTAAATAGATATAAATTAGTAGGACTAGATTTGGATCCCCCAAGTCTCTGGAGTACACAGACTCTCCTTACTGAAACTCGGCCTCTATTGGTCACAGTAGTATGAGCCCAATCTGAGACTCATACATGATAGGCCTATGTCGAGGATTTTGCTTGAACCTCTCAAGCCTTCTCTGGAGTACACAGGCTCTCTGACTCTCTCGGGCTCTATCTGGCTCAATGCTGCCTTCAAGTAAGCTCAGCTTCTTCTCTCTGTTCTCTTCTCTTAGCTTTCTACGTCTAACTAACTACTCCTCTGCTTCTGTCAGTTCATGGCTTTAAATCCAGTATGTTTTCTATCTGTTCGTTTTCGCTTCCTGGCTTTTTGGTTCTCCTGCCTCCGTCCGTTTGAATTCCTCTATTCTACGTCATCATCATCACTGTGTAATGTCTCACAGGGAGGTGGCCACCTGTTTCATAACAAACTAAGTTTCAGTTCTCTTGGAAATTTTTGAACGGTCGTTATTTCTGTTTGTTCTTAGATTGCCTGCGAACATGATTCTTCTGCCAACTCATCGTTCATGCTAGACTTCAAACTTTATACAACTCAGCCTGTTTACCTCGTTGAATCCGGTCATCCGTTGGATCGCATTTCTGCCGTCGATCTGGAGCTTCCAGATCCTACGGTCTCTGTCCATATCGGGCAGGTAAGTAGCCTAACGTTTACCCGTTCGACGTGAGCGGTTTTCTCTCTCTTCCGCCAGACGCGTGGCACCCAGTGTATGGCATCGGGCGGGACTCAGTTGAAACCTCTTACTGCTCGAAGCCCTTCCGATATCCTGTCGATTTTGGTGCGGGACCCGCCTTTGACGGACTCGGCGAATTCCATACGGTTTTTTACTTTTCAAGTCTGGGTCGCTCGGGGCTTTTTCTTCTCTAAGGGGTTTTCCGAGCGATATGTGATTAGCGACTTGTTGCTAATCGCATATCAGAAACCTCCCCCGTTTCTCAAAAAGACCTCCCGTTTCGCTATTTCGTGATAGCGTGCGTTACCATGGGCCAATGGTCTGCGCGCTTGACCGAGGGTCCTCATTGCTCCGCGCTACTCACAAATTACAATTGTTCTGAGGGTATTCTTGATAAGCTCGACCTTTGTAAGCCTTTGAAACTTTGGCATGAATTTTACAGAGTTATGAAAACTTAGAGAGTGTCTTAGGATCCAATCGGGATCATGTCCTTCCCACTGAAAAATATTTTGGACCACCAAAAGTTGGTTTTTAAGCATCAATCAAGTGAGGGTATAGATTCCTCACTTTCCAATTTCTATCCATTTTGCACTGCTTGGTTTTGAACCTTTGAGTCCAATCCTGAGGTACTCAACATCCCCTCTGTGTGTAGTTCTCACCTTCCTGTCCAGAACTATATCTTCCTGCAACTCATTGAGATATTCAGGCAACAAATCATTAATAGAAGGCAATTGACTCTGCTCTTTGGGATCTTCAATTAATGAAGGTTCAAATAATCTCAAGCTGTCTGCATTAACAACTAAGTAGATGTGCATGTAAACCGGTAAATCAAGGTGAAAAGAATTCTCACCAATTTGGTTACCTTACTGCTAGTTAATGGTTTATTCATCAAATATCTTATAGCGAAATGGACATCCTGTAATACAATGTCTAAATTTATTAATAGAAAAAATTACAGCTAAAAACTCTTGCTCAGTAACAGTATAATTGAGTTCAACGGGTGATTAGATGAAAATAATTCTTTGTTTTCCTATATGTGATGTTTTTATTTTATGTATTCCAATACCATGTTGATCCATTGAATATAGTATCTAGATGATACTACATAGATCTCATAGTTTATTGGCTTGTGTTATCTAACTATGTAGATTCTAATTTTAGTGATCAGAGCTAGAATTGGAGCATACAAGCTAAAGAAGGAGCGAAGCGTGCGATGGATTCTAGGTAAGCTTCATTTCATCATCTATTTACTTTAAGGAAAGCATTGGGTTACTTGTATCTATGTTGTTCTAGGTTAGCCACGAAACCTAGGGGAGATACTTTTGTTTGCAATTGTAAATCCTGTATAACACAAATTATAAATGTTATTTCTATTAAATATGAAGATATTGATATTGATAAAGTTCTTTATATTTTAATTCCACTTGTCATCAAATACTTAGCGGAGTTGTACAAATCATTTTGATTATCATGTAGTAGTGTGCATCAACACTAGATACGAATTTTAACCACCAGGTGGTGACAATTCTAAAAGTTGAAGTATAGATTACGATGGCTAACGCTCATCCAACAACATTGAAGTGTGACAACTTAAAATTGTTCCTAACATGTAGGAATTAGTTGAAAACAAGTTATTTATTAACATAAGAAACAATAGGATTTTTACAAGAAAATGAGTATCAATTTTGTGTCATGATTAAAATTTCAACTATTTATAGAGTCAAGGCAACCCAAATGATCAATTTCACAATGATACCTAGTGAATGGATTAACTAGTGAATGGATTAATTGTACTACACCTTCATGGCCCTCGGCCCTCGATTGCATAGGGAAAGGTTTTAATGTACATTCTCCCTGCTATCATGTTAGATTACACAATGTACCAGTTGTGAGTACGAATATTGGAAATTTCTTATTGACGTGACCTGATACTTGTATCATAGCTCTACTAAATATTATAAAGAATTTTACTCAATGTTCTCTCAAAGAACTAGTTGAATTATTAATAATGTTGATTAGCAATATTTCATGTTGTTGAGATCTATCCAATAATCTCTAATGTAACATATCATTTCTTAAGATCGATTCCTTCATCAAAATATTATTTAAGTTAAAATTCTATCATTAATTCAATCGATGTCTCAATTATATTAATTATAAAATAATTGCAAGGCCATTATACTTAAGTCAGTAAAATTTTATTACTAATATAAAAGTGTCTCAGTTATATCAATTATAAAAGAATTGCAAGGAATGATCGAACAATTGCAAAATATACTTAATTCGTCGATTAGTTGAAAGATATATTGAATTCGAGTAGTAATTGAGAAAGAGTTATAGTAATAGAGTAAACTAAAGAATCTATGGTTTATGTAAAGATGAATTTTTTGATAGTGTGATCAGCTCATCTCAGACCATATCATATAACAATGAAAATTTTTACACTCACGTAAACTCATATAAGACCATATCATGTAACAACGAAAAGTTTTATAGGGGGATCTAAAAGAAATGAAGACTCACAAAAAGAGTTTACAGAGTACATACAACATAAGAAAATTTATATAAAAACCGAGCCAAAGAATCTATAGGGATTCCACCAACTATGGTTACCAAATTCGGTCGTACCGACCAAATAAATTTGAAAATTCGAGCATTCGATTTGGTTCGTGGTTTAATACGGATATATCCCTGGATTCACGTAGTATAAATAATTCCTCGCGGCCCACCTCCATGTTTCAGATCCATGAAATGTTATGGTATATGTTAGAACTCCTTTTCAAACAGTGTTTCAAATCCACGAGGGTATGGGTATGTTACGGGTAACGCTTTTTATATGATGGAAAATTTGAAATTAAATTTAAATTTTTTATTAATGGTGTTAATTAATTGAGTAATAATTTATTATAAATATTTAATTAATTTATTAGTAATTTATGGGTTATAATATTAGTAGATTTTTTCATTAAAAATTTGATTGATATTTTCTATTTAAAATAAAATTAGATTTAATATATTAACAAATAATTAGTAATTAAAAATAATAGATTTAGTATTTCTTGTTATCAAATATAGTTTAATTTAATTTGATAAATATAGTTTAATTTAATTTGATAAATAAATAATAGTAATGAAGGATACAAATATAAATTTTTAGAAAATGTTGATATATATTTAATATATAGCCATATTTCAAATATAAATTTGGTTGGTAATTTGGAATCTATGTTGTTGGGCATCATAAGGTATATGGTATAGTTGGATATATAGATGAATACACAAATTTTTATAATTTGCTTTTCTAATGTAAAACTAGGCACTTTGTTCCAAGATGTAATTCTATTTGCAACATTTATCATTGACAATAATATTGAAAAAAATAATATATTCTAGTATTCCAAAGTTGTATATTCCTGATTTTTTTTTGGTTTTGAATTTTAAACAATCGAATTCTAATTTGGCAACTATAAACTCAAGACTATTGAGAATACAACAATGGATCCAATAGTTTCAAGAGTACTGTGAACTTGGGAATGATAGTGCAATGGTAGTTTTTTAAAATCCACTTCATATTTTTCAATTGCCAATCTAATAATTTAAAGAAAATATGTTTATCAACATATATCAACCACATCCCCCGATCGTGGTGCGAGCGGCCAAATATCGATCATCTCAACAGGTGATGGGTGTTCTAGAGATCCCAAGATGCCCATACGCCACCCTCCACATGCATGAAGCACATGGACGGGTGGCAAATCACATGATCGCAATCAATACAAGGTGGGAAGGTAGTAATAGAATGAAAACGCGGCAAGCTCCTAACTTTTTCCTCAGTGAGATTGGTAAGTACTTTGTCTATGATTTGTTTTGGCACAGTATTAGAGTAGAGGAGTTGGGTAGGTTGTTGAAGAATTTTGTGGAGGTATTTTGAAGGGCTCGGGTTCTCCTACAGTGGGTTAAGGTCGTCGGCCTCGGGTCCCCTGGCTAGGTGTGACCCTTGGAAGCTCTCGGCTCCTGGGTTTTGGCTCGCTCTAGTTCGGATTTTTGGTTTTAATTTGGTTGGCTTTAGTTTGTCTTGTCGGTCCCTCATCACCAGCACTATGGCTCGCACTGCTTTCGGGAGAAGAAAGACCACCAAGGGTTCCCGTGGTCTCAAGAAGCAAACCAAAGTAGCCACATTGTCCAATTCTCTCAGTATTTCTATCGGAAAAACTCGTGGGCGTAGGTCCACATCTAGGATTAATGATGAAGCAACCATTGAATATCATGTGGGCTCAACCCTAGTTTGTCGGCT
This sequence comes from Pinus tabuliformis, assembly GCA_031772625.1. Classification (NCBI taxonomy): domain Eukaryota; kingdom Viridiplantae; phylum Streptophyta; class Pinopsida; order Pinales; family Pinaceae; genus Pinus; species Pinus tabuliformis. Next base: position 432,204,351 of record CM062816.1, read on the forward strand.
CATAGTTCAATGGGAAGAGGAGTTAAATAAGAAAGATGAGCTTCTCAACATTGGCGTGGATGATTGGCAGACCTTGGTGCCTTATCGTGGGCACTCCCGGAGTCGTACTTCTCAGTACAAGCATGTGGCCACTCCCGGGGCTGTACTTCTTAGTACAAGCACGTGGGCACTCCCGAGGTCATACTTGTTAGTACAAGCAAATAGTTCACTTGTATTGGGTGATGAAGAGCCTTTTGGTCAAGGCTTGGAGCACATTCCTTCAAGCTCAACCATGGCAGCACAAACTTTCCCTGATTATAGTCAAGGTTTTCAGGAAATCAAATATCATCTTTAGAATCAAAACGGATGCCTCAACCGCATAGAACATCACATCCCATGCATTCTACACTCTGAACTTCCCGGGTCAAGTACAAAGGACCCGCCCATGGTTGACTCAGCTGATGATGAGTAGTCTGGTGTATCACCTTTGTTTTGACTTTTAGTGTATGCAAGAGTTTATGTCTTTTTAGTACTTTCAATATGTTTATAGATATCTAGATGTTAGGCAGTATAAAGATAATCAATTTTTTTTAGCATGGTTGGACAGACTTATTCTATTTTGTTTCTTGATGGCTTATCATGTCATTACTGGTGAAGAGACCTGGTTTCCCTCATGGCAGGTTGAGGTCACCTAACCATTTATCACATGGACGTAACTTGCTTGATTTTGAAAAATAATGAACAAATTCTTACCAAACTTACAAGAAAAACATATATCAAAAACATTTTATTAAAGAAACAGAGAAATATAAAACACACTTAAATTTCGACTTGCGTGTTCTCTTCCCTCGCTGCCCTTCGTCGTTGGTCAACACAATTTGCAGCCTTCTTCCCGTTCCATGTGCACCATTTCCAACCTTCTTCCCATTCCATGTTCAACAATCCTCTACATTTACTCACAAATACTTGAATTTCGACTTGCGCCTTCTCTTACCTCTCTGCCCCTCGTCGTTGGTCAACACGATTTGTAGCTTTCTTTCCATGCCATGTGCACGATTTGTAGCTTTCTTTCCGTGCCATGTGCACCATTTCCAGCCTTCTTCCCATTTTGTGGTCAACCATCCTCTACTTTTATTCACAAATACAAATATATTATTATTTTACTATACTTTTACTCTACTTTATAATTTCAGATATATTATAATTTTAAATTTCAAATACTAAAAAAAATATCATTTATAATTATAAAAGTTCATCTGAAAATCTGATTTATAAAAATATAAATTGTCAATTTTACTATACTTTTACTCTACTTTATAATTTCAGATATATTATAATTTTAAATCTCAAATACTAAAAAAATTATCATTTATAATTATAAAAGTTCGTTGAAAATATGATTTATAAAAATATAAATTGTCTTATGTTTTCACACAAGTTGAATTTTAAGATTATTGTTTTTAATGTGTATTATTTTTCAATTAAAATTTTATTTTAAAGTTTTTTTTATAATTTAGAGGTAATAGTTGCAACAAAATAATTTCAATCTCAAAAAGAGTGATTTTTTTTTTAGTAATACATTTTGATATATAATACATTTTGATATATAATACAAATTGATTCTAAATGGATCAATCTACTATTTAGACAACATAAGCCTATAAACTTTTAGAAATTTGAATCTAAAACTTTCTCACACACAACATTTCATTTTATAGCTATCACCAATAAAATTATATGCTAAAACTTTAATATTTAATTATAACATTTAACTTTAAATTTTATAATTAATATTATTATTTTATAAAAGAGATAATTTAAAAATATTAAATAAAATATGAAAAATAATTATAATTAAATTAATCTAATACAATTAAATATAAACGAATTTCACATAAATAGGGTCATGGGTAACATGGTTATCTGTTCGATTGACTTGGTGAATCGAAGGGAAGTCAATAACATAATTGTTTTGAATATCTTTTCGATTGAATCGAATACCATAGTTGTTTTGCATATCTTTTCCATTTAGGTTGACTTGGTGAAACGAAGGTAAGTCAATAATATAATGGTTTGGATTAAAAAATAAAGAAAATTATATTATTTTTCAAAAAAACATGGTGTCCGAGAAATTAAATTAATAGTATTTATATTATTATTTTAATTTAAGAGAAAAAAATATTTCATTATTAAAAAAACTTATTTTTATTATTTTGATTTAAATTGTAAAAAAAAAGGTGATATTGTAAAATTTGATTGATGTATATATGTAAAAGTTATTAATATTTTTTAAAATAAAAAATTATTAAAATAATAATATTCATGAGTTTACTTTTTATTTAAGCAATTTGTTATTAATAAAATGTTATCTATTTTATTAATAAAATATTATTATTTACTTGTTTTTTTACATTTTCTATTTATATTTAATAAAAGTAAATTGAGAATGATATTTTTCTATTGTCAATTGATTAATTCGGAAGACATACTGATATAGATCACAAAAGTTTGAGATCTAACAATAAAACTCTTACTTACATATATCTATATCATACAAAAATCACAACACTTAATCATTTTAAGATATTTAATTAATTTTATTTAAATTTTTCTTTCTCTAATTTATATATACAAATAATTTGTAAAATAAGTGACTTAATTATCCACATCGTTAAATATGAAGAGAATTATTATGACATTATATATAACGCATATAAAGTAAGTATACACAATCTAACAATTTATATTTTATATATCAAATAATCAAGGGTATTAAAAATTTAATAAAAAAATATTAAAATTTTAAATTTAAACTATATAATTCTTCTAATAAAAATGTTTTAACTATTTTTAAATTAAACAAAGTTTTTCCGTAAAACTGAAATGAGAGAATTTTTTGACCGGCGCTTCAAATCAACAAGTATGATTCATCATCAAGACCAGAGAAAAAGCAGACCATGACAAAAGTTTAAATAGAGAGCAATATAAAAACATAATTTTTAAATATTAAATCTATTTATATATTTAAAATCACAATTTCAATAATAATAAAAATATAATCTCAACAAAAAAACTATCCAAAATTAAAACCTAAAAAAACAACCTTTCCTAAAAACAAATATAATATATAATATAAAAAATTATAAATATTTTATTATATTTATTTATATAAAATTCTAAGCGATTTATTCATTTCCCCGTATCTAAGACCCCGGATTCTGTGTCAAATAAATGCAATTTCCTGGCTAGACCACAAAAATATTAAAAAATTAAAATTGGACCACAAATTCATTTGTGAAGGTGACCAAACTTCTACATATTTGTATATGTGGCACCGTGTCGGACTTTGACTCTCCATTCAAACAATACTCAAGTTGCACCCTTATCTATATGTGGCACCGTGTCCGACTTTGACTCTCCATTCAAACAATACTCTATTATTGACTGTTGCACCCTTCTTCCACCCGTCTTCTATTATTGACTTTGACTCTCCATTCAAACAATACTCTATTATAATAAAATATAATCTCAACCAAAATAGAAAAATACTCTATTATAATAAAATATAATCTCAACCAAAATAGAAAAATATTTTAACCGTTTTTAAATATTAAATCTATTTATATATTTAAAAACATATTTTCAATAATAATAAAATATAATCTCAACCAAAAAACCTATCCAAATTCATTTGTGAACGTGAGCAATCACGTTCTACATTATATGTGGCACCGTGTCCGACTTTGACTCTCCATTCAAACAATACTCTATTATTGACTGTTGCACCCTTCTTCCAAAGAATCCTGGTCTCTGGTCTGCGGATTGGTCTTCCATCCTCTTTGCAATTCATTTGTTTCGCTTAGACCCAATTCAATTGTTTGTTTATCTTCTTTTCGTTTACAGCATCACTCCGCTCGCGCATCAAAGAAAATAGTAAAATCGAAATCAAATTCCAGATTTATTAAGAATACCCCACGTTTTACTGTCGTGACTGGTTTTTCCGTAAGAGTGGGGATTGAATTTCTACTCGGTTTTTTTTTTTTTAAGTCTAACCAAATTTAGGTGAAGTTCCGAAAGATTTTCTCGGGTCAACGTTTCCACTTTTCTCGGGTCAATTCGAGAGGTCCCTTCTTCCTTTTCCAAATCCGTAAACTTTACGGATTTTTTTAATGTATGAATGACACAAAATTCCAATTAACTTTTGGAAAGATGTTCGGCCACTTTCCTTACGCGGTTGCTGCCAGTCAAGATACCACCATTCTCACTTTTCCACAATTTTCTCATTTTCTTGCAATTTTCTTTATTTTCGCTGCAATTTTCGCTTTCACCACATTTTCTCATACACTGAATCAAGTCAAAATACCGCAATTTTCGCTTTCCCTACATTTTCTCATTCCATTACAATTTTCCAATTTAAATGATTTTATATTCTTCATTTTTGTTCGTACCGGGAACTTTATGTCATAACTGCATCCAGTATCTTTTCTTTTCCTTTCCTTGGTCCATTCCTCAAAATGTTTTCTATCCACTGATCACAATTTCAATAATATCCGGATTTTCCTGTCACCACTAGGTTCATGTTTTTGTATTTGAATGTAACCAAATTTCAGCGAGCTTCCTAAAGATTTTCCAGTTCAAAGCTACCACTATTCCCAGTCAAGTCGAGAGCCCTCTTTTTCCTCCCTTGTCTTTCGAAATCCGTAAAATTGAACTAATTATACATCAATGGCACAAAATTCCACTTAACTTTTGGAAAGGTTTGTGAACGTGACCAACCTTCTACATATTTGTATACTCTGCTTAAAGTCAAAAGAGTCCATCTCTTTTGCAATTCCCCGTTGATTTTGTAGTCTCTGGTCTGCGGATTGCTCTTCAATCCTCTTTGCAATTCATTGGTTTAGCTTACACCCAATTTGATAAACATAATATAACAAACCTAATGTGTAAACTTTATTTCATTCATTAAAAGGCTCATTTCTCCATTCAGATAGTTGCAACTATAGTTGTAGCAATTTCTTTAAAGGATTAGAAAATACAAAATACACATTCCTCATTTCGATAGGGACGATGCCATGTTCGATACAAGATTATCCACTTCAAGAGGGGTTGTCTACTACATGATCCACAATGAATGTCGACCCTCAAAAGATCTTTTGGATTCAGAGGTGACAGTCCTAGCTTTAGGGCATCCTTAAAGGATTTGGATTAGGAGGAAGAGGACACAACATGGCATTTGGCTCCACTATTTAATCTTGAAACTAGAGAAATGTAGGCATCCTTAGCTATGACACACTTACTGAGCAATTTTAGTGCCTATAATTTCCTTCATCCATGTAGGAGCCAAATACAGCTAGAGGGGTTTCCCATTTGATCTTGAATTTTGGTTGCAAGGATGGAAATTTATCTTAAAGTTTAGAAACATTGGCGAATCCCACTAGTCCATAATATGAAATCTATAAAATGTTTGGAGATACTTTTGTAAAAATATTCAAATTTATAATATTTCTATATAGTCTATATATAATTTTTTGTCAATTTTTAGGCTAAAATAATTTCATTCTATAAAATTTAGGTGAATCAGTTTTACAAAAAAATGGAAATTAGCGAATCTTTTTTTTGGAAAAAGTATAGAAAACTAGCCCATGGGCGAATATTAGCCCCTAAAATCTTCCCTAGTTTCAAGTGAAGAGACAAGCTCTGTGGCTTTGATTTACATGTAGAAGGAACCCCTTGAGATCGACCTCACAAAGATCATAAAGATCACAAGAATTAGGGCAATGGGCTCAACTTGGACGCAGGAAGAAGCTTGCAACAGAAGGAATTTCCATTGATTTCCTAGATCTTCTAGGTTATGATGAGATGATTTAGTACATAAAGCTAAGGCAATAACATTTATGCCATTGTTTTCATTGGGCTGAGAAGCTTTCTAGAGCTCAGTATGGAGGAGATGTTGTCACCTAATCTTATATTTAAAAATACAAAATTATTATTTACATTAACAAATAAAAAATAGTAATAACAAAAAAATATTTGATTAATCATAAATAAAATACTTCAATTCTCGTTTTAATTTTACATTAACTTTAGAGAGATAAAATAATTGAAATTAGAAAAAATACTAATTTCATTTATAATTACTTTTCACTTTTCTAGAATCTATAAATCCTTCACCTAAAAGTAATATATATATATATATATATATATATATATATATATAACCAAAAAAAAATAGTGTTAACCGTAATCAAAATATTTGAATGCCCTTATTGATTAGCATACTTTATATTGCCTATGAGAAATAGAGGAGATGATGATAGGGTGGTCTATTAAGAAACTCCATTGTGTAAAGGTTATCAGTTTGAAACTCTGCCCCCCATAATCCTTGATGATGTGTGGCTATCTTTGGGATACTTTGTACTTTTTGTCTATGGACACGATATAGTTTTTGACACTTTTCTATTAGTTTTAGTATATCTCTCCTAGCTAACAAATTGAGTCAAAGTGAGACCAGGGGAGAAGTGAATCTATTGCAAATCCTATGTATTGTTTCGATGAATTAATAAAAGTAGTTTGATCGACAAAAAATATGGTATTTAAATCAATTAATTAAAAAAATCAATGTGAGTTATAAATAGAATATTTCAATATCTTCTATACATATTTATAGAGAGAGAGCACTCTTATTCCATTGATGTGTTCTTTCTAACTTAGACCTTTAGTATTTCCTTTGATGCTCAATATAAAGTTTTAAAAAAATATTAATAAAACAAATTCATTAATAAAATGAAAATAAAAAAGTTTGATGAATACAGATTTTATAAATGTATTGCCAAATATGAGGAAGATGTGTAATTCCTTCTATTCATAGTTGTTTTCTAATGAGTTCACGTGTAGAATCTAAACAAAATACTAATAACAAAAAAATTTCAATGTAAATATGTATTTATTTATAGATAGAGAGACTATGTCTATATTGTGTAAAGGAAATGAAAAGAAAAATATGATTAAAACATTTCATTAGTGCGTTGCTTAAGATGAAAGAGATGTGTAGTTATTTTCACGCTAAGCATGGAGTTGACACATGACAGATATGTAAAGAATCATCATACATCCATGTTATTGGGTACTTATCAAAATCTGTTGAATTAAAAAATGCAAACATTTCTTTAAGTTTTTCATTTGAAAAGATGTTCGCACCTCAAAAAAGTTCAATCCCTGCTTTATAGAGATAGAGTTAACATGTGTCTATGTTAATTTAGAATCATCGGTAACATTGCTATCTTTATGATTTTGAGTTTCATATGTTATATATTATGATGAGATAACTTAGTGAATAAAGTCAAATTAAAAATATTTATGTTACAACAAAAATATATTATTATTTAAAAAATAGTCATTTTTATTATTTTTCAAATTATAAACATTTTATAAATTATTAATAAAAGATTTCATATATATCATGAATATAATATAAAAGTGTTTTTAAGAAATTTTCTATAGATGAGGAGTTATTGATTTCATAGTTTGAAAAATGTTATTTAAAAAAAAAATGTTTTTCGTTTTTGTATTTCAGAGGAACCTAGTAAATTTTAAAGGGTTTAGAACTTGTCATCCTTTCTTTAAATCTAGTCACAATCGAGGGATTTGAACTTTGGATCTTTCAGCTTTCATAGATTTTATATTACTTCGATCACCACTTATACTGCTCCCTTGAATTTTTAATTTTTTTTTAATTTTTGTAATTCTATTTAATAAACTTAATTGAGAATAATATTTTTTAATTATTTTTTTGAATTGATTTAATAATTTTATAATGGAAATAGAAAAAAAAAAACTTCCTTATATACATTTATATAATGTAAAATCATAACTTTTATTGTGCATTTATATAATGTAAAATCATAACTTTATGTGTTATTGCTTTCACTTGATTTTACTTAAATCTTCCCTTTCTTTGGTTTACAACTGCAAATTGATTATATTAAATCAAATAATTTATGGAATGAGTAAGTTAGTCACCTTTATCATTGGATAAAAGGAGAATTGTTATGATATTATATGTATTTAAGGAGATTTGTTATAATATTATATATAATACTTATAAAGTGAGGGTATACAATTTACTAATCCATTTTTATTTATCAAATAATTTATGCAATAAGTAAGTTAATCATCCCTATTTCAAATAAAAGGGAATAATTTATGCAATGAGTAAGTTAATCATCTCTATCTTGAATAAAAAGAGAATTGTTATGATATATATTAATTAAGGAAATTTGTTAATATTATATATAATACATAAAAAGTGAGGGTACATAATTTAGTAATCCATTTTTATTATATCAAATAATGTATGAAAATAAGTAACTTCTTCATCCCTATCTTTGGATAAAAAGAGAATAA